>JAUTBR010146887.1:15488-31030 GCA_032361205.1 Pseudorimula midatlantica
GAAATCAGCATTCTCTCGAACCTGATGCTGAAAACCCCCATCGTCAATGTCAACAAAGATCTTAGCTAATAGGAGCCCCCTTCTCTCTCAGGTCCCAGCACTGTCCTAGAGCACGCTGGGCTAGTTTACTTATTTAACTAGTCAACTTATGAGCACAGTAGGCCCATAGCCAGGGGTCCTTGCAATCTAACTGTGACCCTCTTTCCTTCAGCTCATAATTGCACCAATTAACAGACATGCATATTCAAATGGATTTCAATGCTTTCATTTGTAAATAATACTATGCAATTACAATGTTAAAATATTTACTTATAATTTTCAATTGATGTCATTAAAAAATGAAACATCATATCATATTAAAAAAAATTAATGTGTTCTGTATATTAAAAAAATAATTAATATACAACACATGCTGTCATATAATAAATAAATAAAGTGTACATAGTTATCCATTATCAGCAATTGCAATCTTATCATTACATTAAAATGTAATATGGCTTCAAGTTTTACACAAAAAATATTGCTTCTCTACTGGTGTGAATTCTAGAAGTGGAAAGGAAGATAGTAGCCTTTGGCAGCGAGTGATTGCTGATGAATTCTCCTCTCCTGATAAGCCACTCTACTATCCATATAACTGTAATCATGCTCATCCAACTTTTAACTTGTCTCACAAAGTTCAATTTTGCCAAATGGTAACAATTTCTCTATTTTATCTTTTCTAACTACGACCATGGTCTATTTCCACTTGTCTCAAACACTCCTAGCTTTAATAAGCCTCATTGAAGAACACCTGAGATAGACACCTGAGTGTGTGATACAGACAACCTATCTGATGCTATTTCTAGGAATTGCCAAAATTACCCTGGCTGGCGTTCCTAATCTGGTATTATCAATATAAGCCTTGTTTTCAGGAATGTTTTACCTCAGTGAATTCTTTACCACAGATAAAACACTGACTTTAAAATGTTTGGTTTTCTTTTGGGTTTTTTATCTGGGGAAAAAATTAAAATAGGAAAACAAAAAACCCAACCATCACAATTGATGATGCTAATTGTAATGCTATTGAGAACATGGTACGTATAGTGTTTATTCAATTGTGAAAAATTGGAATTGTGAAAATGGAATTATGAGTAAAATAGTTAAAATAAATCTCATAGTGCATTTGAAACCCACCAGGATGGTTGATACACTTGTGATGAAGGAAAGGAATGTTGTACAGGTCTACAGAGGACCCGGGGTAACCGACCTGACTATTGTTTCAGATGGGTGAACCGTGGTGATAATTCTCACTTTCAGTCACTCACCGGTCTCAATGGCCTCTGTGCTCTATCTCAGCAATCCAAAAACATGTGTGCCTCTAACATGGCAACATTGAAAACTACCATGGTAAATGTTTAACGGATACCAAAATGCACACAAATAAAATAGAATGTATATATTTATTTATCAATAAAGAAATAAATCTAAAACACCCATCAAGTATAAATAAAAGCTGTTGACATTTTCTCAATGTTAATGTAAATTCAGTAACTAGGAAAATTATATTAATATTCAACACATGAAATGCCTTTTGAGAATACCTTGCAATACCTTTACGCCAAAATGATTATGCTCTCCCCAAATATATTATGCAACATTACAAATATCACAACTGATATTAAGAAGCAAATATATAAACATTTTCCCTATATAAGGCTGATCATAATTATATATTTATTTTATTGCTGAATTATACGGTGAAATTGTTCACTGCAATGGAATTCATTAACAATAAGCAATAATTCCCAGTTGGGCTCAAAGGTGATGACATGAACACCTTGACAACCTGACTTGCTTGTCAGTGCTGTGACAATGTTCACTCAAGTGATGACACACTAGCAGTGACGACACAAAGCTACCCTGCTTCCCCCCTACCCAGCGTTCACCCCGGGCCCGGATCCTCCTACCCCTACAACAGCCAGCCTCCCTCCCTCTGCTGTAGAGCTAATCCCCGGTATCATGATGGTCACATTGTCTGGCGGGCGGGGGATTATACACCAGTCTGGTCTCCAACCTTGTCAACTAACGGGCCATCGCTGAGAGGGTGGGGACAATTTAATTCTCTCCCTGAGATAAAATTAATCATATGGATATCTATTATTTGCGAATTAATCCCAAGCTGACAGCACTTCATTTGTATCGAATTTGAGAGAAAAAATAAAAAATAAATAAAAACTACAAAAATAATGTAATATTCACTTCCTCGTATACTTCTTTTTGAATTTTACAATTAAAATAGTAATTTCATAAGATAAACTACATGTTGTTGGTACTTCTGGTAAGTGCAAGTTGAAATGCTATGCTTGCTCTGGAGCCCAGAGTTGTTAAAGGAGATGTGATTATTGGCCAGGTCTCAAACTGACATTAAATATCATCCCAGAATAATAAATTGTGCCCATTGCCTCATTAGCCAGGCTGGGAATTCCCTTCCCAGAGCTCTCAGAGCCAATTAAAATTGTTCCACCCAGCCTATCCTGCAATTTAGACCCTGAAAATTCCTGGCAACGGTCAGCTGAACAGTCCTTCAAAACTGACCAAGCCTGATGGTGGACAAAGAAACCCAGCTGTTAGCAAGCATCCCCAGCTTGTCCAAGAATGCCTGGACTCAAAACAATGTCATTAATTTGAAATTGATACTCTCTCACCCCCTACCCCAACCTCCAGAAGCAATCTGACACAGTCCAACTGTTCCAGCCACATGCTTGACTCTCTTGCATGTATATTTCCTTCATTCACTTCCTCAATTGCTGACCACTTCCGTTAATTTGGCCCTTCGGCCACCTAATGTCCAGTCATGCCCAGGCCAGAGCCAGGCCTTAAGCCAACAGCCTTGGAATGTGTGCCTTTTTAACACGTATATCATAAATAATCTTAATTAACAGCAATAACAGCCACTGGTCATGTTTATTTCTCTTAATAAGAAATGCACATCAACTTGGAAGTGTTTATAAGCTTCACTTCCGTCGAGTGTCATCCCTACCATGGCTTTCCTTATCATTTACTTTGTTCCTTCCAATTTCTTTCAACTCCATATCTTTAATTACTAATATTTGGGCTTCAAAGTTAAAATTGAAATTACTCGCTTTGAATCGTGAAATACTTTCATATAAATATTTCATGAAATAGTACACAATAGACACAGGTGATCAATTCTATTCATAGCATACCTTGCATCGTTATAATGTTTCCCCTAGCCTAATTACTCCATCCCTGCATATGCTTCAGGAAAAATCGACCATATACATCGACGCTACCTGTAATGAAATCTACCTGGATAAACAGTCCATTATCCTCATAATCTAATATCCAATCAATGTTCATTAGCATTACGACAAGCGAGCCCAGGTGTGGGTTGAGGGTGAGGGAGAATGGTTTGATGGAATATCACTTTAGATTGCGACCCAAGGGACACTGGTCCCGACCCGCGACTGTTGTATATAGATGAATGCACGATTTAATTACCGATTCCTCTGGATACACTAGAAATTGTTTTTAACTCGGCTGTGCGGCATGAAATCCGAGCTACCCACATCTGCCGATTTGAAATAATTCTTCCCATGCCTGTATATCCCTGAAGACTAGGCCCCATGCTGGAATATTAAGAATATTTGAAGAGATGGGGGATTCGGAGCTCTGCCATGTGTTCTGGTAAATTCACATCAAAGTCGGTGGTGGCTTACTCACTCTAGCCTTCAACCCTTGCTTTTACCTGCCACCTGAGTGGGTCCGAATCTGACGGAGGTGGAAATGCTAATTGTCCAAGCCTATTTCCAGCACAAGTGTCTATGAATAGCTAAAAGAATATATTTGTAAACAGGGAGGAATTGCTCTTTTATCAAACTGCCAAAACTTGATTCATTTCTTCAGATGTACGACTTTTAGGGCAGAGGCTAAAGAATTATAGCATTATTTTCACATTAGGCAGGTTGATAGAATTTGAGAGCCAAGGGGGGCCTGCTTTTCATTTATTTTTATCAAAACACTAGGAACAGGGCTATGACACGGTTGACTGCAAAGCAGGAAAATAACATCAACAAAAAATTAAAAACTTATATTATGACATTGTGTACACTGGGCCCCTCACACTAAACTATGCAGAACCAGTCTATTTAATTTTATGGGGCATTTATCCCTTGTAATAAATTTCATCTTTTACCTATTCCTGCTAGGCATCAAATCGTATAGTCCTAGGCCTCATTGACCAGTCAAGGCCCATTAGGCCTGTTGTTAGTGACAAATCATAGCCAAACCTTCCGCACGTTAATTTCTTTCCGTAATGTTACTTTTTCTGAACCCTCTTGGTTTCTTTAGCTAAACTCCCTGGCCCCATTGAGCAAGTTGACAAAATGTTTTGTTATGATTTGTGTGGCCAGTGAATAGTAGGCAGGCTTTTTTCAATGTATAGCTCCGCAGCTGCTAAACTTCTTGAATGGTGCATTATAGAAGCCGTGAAATGAAATCAAATGCCAGCGCACCACCCTTCTCAATAGCTGTGTACCCTACCCTCCACACGGACAATGCTCACCATTTGCCTGAACCAACAACTATTGCAAACGGTTACCTGGCCTTAACTCTGAAAAAGTCGTGTTGATAATAGTATAACGCACCCAATGATAAAGTTGGGGCAGTCCGGTACTGCTTTCAAAAGCTGTATACCCAACAATCGATAACTGCTACCTCTCCACTATATGGTGATCTCTGAATCTAACCTTGGCTGCCCTATGTAGGAATTAATATCTTGCCAATCGCTCCTTCCTTTCAGGTCTGTGGTAGAAGAAATCTACTCAAGCGGCCTTCATTGCACTATATCTATACAAACTATGGGGCTATGAGCAAGGCTTGGGTTGCCAGGATCACTGAAGTTCCCTAGTCCTCCGTACCTTTCAGTCTTATCAATCTCTATACAAAACTATTATTCTCTTGGGTTTGTTTTGGAGGCTGTTTAGCCTGCAGAATTGTTCTCGGCACAGCTGTTTAGCATTTCCTGGCCAGGAGTGTATCTTTCCCGAGTGGCAGAGGAATGGGGTATCAGCTCTGACCCCAAGGGAAGATATTTTTACGGCTTTCAAGTGTTTTCAGAAATTTCCTTCCAATCTTCAGGCAATGTTTGGGCAGCTATTATCCACAATGACCATACTTTCATTCCACAAAGTTGGGGCTCATAGGAAAACTGCAGGAAGCACATTTACGAAATGAGTTTATGAGATGTTCTGGCAACGCCAGGTGAAACAGAGATTTGTGGAATGGAGCATACGCTACAGCGAAGGGGGGTCTCAGGTTTCCTTCCCACACGCTTTCAATTTGGGGCAATCGGAAATGCATCAAGCAAGGTAAAGGTTAATGCTCATGTTGTTAAGAATGCAAACATTTGATGCAGGAAGAAAAACAATTCTCTTTTGTCACAAGATGATACTTTATGTAGCTGGAATAATACACAGTTATTATTATATCTAATGGGAAGTAAATTGTACCTACATCAGTGATGTCACTCTATAAACATTACGGCATTAGCCAAGTACAGAGAAATAATTACTAATTAAATTAGTAATGAATCCAACTTAATGTCAACAACTATATTTTAAAGATAAATACTCAGAGTTCATTTTGAAATTAACTGTTACTGTTGAGAGTATGCCTGCTTATAATTTAATATAGAAATGAATAATATCACATACATATATTACTCAAATGGCTAATATCATTGGCTTATGAAAGACAATCTATTAACAGTATAGTTTACTGATAACTGTTCAACTGTTGCAATACGCTATGACATTTGTCATGACCTTTTATGTATTCAATCAAGATCACCTCTTGCTTCACATCAAATCATATTTTATGTTAACTGCATTAAAAATATATATATCCTAAAAGAAAAACTCGAGATTATTAAATGCTGTTATTGTTAACAACAAAGTATGCTTAGCAAGTACAATAATGATAACATTTACTTATTTGGAAATATCACAACACACCTCAGCTTATTCAACTGAGGAAATTATTTGACATCTAAAGTGACACCACAAGTAAGTTTCTATTTCATCCATCTATGTACAGGCCTGTTTATTACGGACCTACTTTCACAATTAAATAATCTGACATAAGCTTTCCACTCAATGATGATTAACAAAGTGCCGGTTAATTAGAATCTGATGGCGCCACACACCTAACTAAGTCCAAGTGCAGTCAAGTCAATATTAAAATCTACCTGCTTTCACTGTCAGATTTTACAAATATGTGAGGAGCAAAAGATTCAATCTAATTTTAATGAGATTGTATTAATCTTGTGTAATTGCTTGTATTGACATTGGCAGTGTTTTTGGCAGCCTAGAAGGCATCAAATCATATGGAAGTCTGAATAAAAATTCAACTTTGTGACATGAAGACTATACCAAAAAGTGAAGAATTACATCATTCAAATGACAATTCTTTAACCCCTTTCCTACAGAAGATAAACAGAAGTCCTACATAGGACAGCAATCATGAATAACCTAGAAGTTAGGTGGTTAATAATCAATGTCTAGCCTTAACTTGTTATTAACTTGTCTTAAATCAGGAATACGTACAGAAAATCTCCAAATTATTAAATTTGGGGCATATTTCTTGACATGTTTGTTCATTTGGAAGTAACACTTGCCAGTTATTGTCTGACGTTAGTCATATCATAACTGATAAAATATGAATGAAGACTCGTTGGAGAACTTGGAATTAAAAAACAGTCAGAAAAGAATTGCTATCCCATAAAGTTTTTGTCACAATTGACTATTATTGTATCGATTTTAAATCAGGCCGTGTAAGCATTGCAATATAACCTGACTGAGTTTTTCATGAATGCTGTGAAATATGTGATCATTATTGACACTGTCATAGACATAGAAACAAATCTCAACTATTCTTAAAGATAATAATAATAGTTACTGGTTTTTTTCTCATAAAATAATGTATAAAAATAATACACCCTGTATTACACCTACATACACAATGGATATAAGATCTAGTTTAGCACAGATATTTTTTGTGATTAAATATGGAAATCCCTCTGAAAAATACAAAATATAAATAATTTTATTTACTAGATTAGTGGTTTTTTTTTTATATAGTGAAGCTGAGCTATAGATTGCTCTGTAATAAATATATAATATTTAATTTAGCAATTGCTTTCTTTTCATATTATCACAATGTTTAATGTCACCCACAGACACATATAGCTAATTCTACACACAAAAAGGTATCATATCAACAACTACACATTTGCTGTGGTAATATAATATTGTTGTAACACAATATATGAACATTGATAAATTATACATCTGAAATGTGCTGATTTTCCAGTGAAATAGATTAGCAGATAGATTAGTGAGGTGCTATAAAGCATAAAATGGACAATTTATAAGAAAGTTCTGCTGCCCTTGCAATATGAATATGTCAATAGGATGTAGTTAGCAGTGAAAACCCACTTCAAAGATGTTTTTCTCATAAAATGATGACATATGTCTACGTAGAGGCAAACTAGCAACTCCCCATCATGCCCTCGCTGTTGTAAATATTTTATTTTTGCAGCTTTTTCACTACTGGATGTTGGATTTGTTTCGCTGTATACCAGACCGTTAACACTTATACAGTCCCATTCGCCTTCTCTAAACAATCCCTTCTTGCAACGATAACAAGTTTTCCATCAGCATAGAAGTCAGGCATGCAGGGGAAGGCCAGGGGAGTCAAAGACTTGTGCACATGACTAAACCCTGGACCCGATGAGAAAAACGTACTATTGGATTCCGTCCTAGAACATATCTATCCCGTTTCTAGTTGCCCAACTTTCAACACAAAAGGTGGCACAGGATCTATTCCTTAACACATACTTCTGATAACTTCCCCAGAAAATAAACTTTTACATAAATGTGGAAATATTTAAAGTTGAAGTGTTAAGAATATGAAGAACATGGGGGCAAGATTGAGAAGCAAGCGAGCATCACTTTCTCTGTTCATGTACAGCTCAATTGATAAAACAGCCACATAGTTACTTTGATTTAGTATACACTAACCCCTTGGCAGTCTACAGACCTCGCAGTGCTATTCCAACTTTTATACAGCCACTCTGTATTTACAGTCAAACTTACAAACAATAAATCCTAGTACATTTTAACATGAAGCACGGGCTAGCTGAGAAAAAGTGACATTTCTGTAACAATCTAATTGGAACATTGGCCCAGTACTTCTCTTTGCTATTTATCGCTCTTATTTATATATCGTTCTACCAGAAATAGACAACTACACCAGCATTTTGGCAAAGCAAAGAGAGATCGCATTGCAATGTTTTCTTAACTATTATCAGGAGGAAACATCGCATTTTCCATGCTAAAAATCTGATCAATCCAGAAACTCTAAACCTGTCAAAATATAAGCATATGCATCTTGAATACCCATTACCCCATTTTTCTACATACCATACCGGTATATATTTTAAATAAATCTCAGAACTGTATGAAATGTTTTGTTATGATGACTCAGTTAGACCTCTAAAAAGAACTAGAAAAAACTTTCTACAAATCGAAATCTTCAAACTAAACTACTATAAACGTCAAATAAGAGCCACCAAATTATAATCATGTTTTCTAAGACATTATTCTTTGAAATTTGATTTCATGGCCATCGAAGGAGGAAATGGAGATCATCGGGTTAACAAGGCTGGTAGCCAGATGCAGTGTATCAAGACAGGAGAGCTTCTAGTCTCAATAGCTCCAACATTACAGGCCACATTCTTAGCACCCGGCATTCCAGTCAAAATTTTCCAAAACCAGAACATTTAATCTGCATTAATTGTCACATTTCTTTTCCCTTTTCCTAAATTTGAAAACCTGCCTCCTTAATAATTAGAGGAAGATATAGCATATATATATCTCATATTTATTTATCATAAATACCATAATCATCTGAATTATCTGATTAGTAGATTAATTGTCACATTTCTTTTCCCTTTTCCTAAATTTGAAAACCTGCCTCCTTAATAATTAGAGGAAGATATAGCATATATATATCTCATATTTATTTATCATAAATACCGTAATCATCTGAATTATCTGATTAGTAGATTTAATAATTGTTATGCTTGTGTGGATGTGTTTGTATAGTAATTGGAGGAAGAAAATATAGAATAGTCTACAAGTAGATAATTCGTGTGAATCCATTTGATTGTGTATGATGGCAGTGATGTAACATGGATGTCAATGTTGAGGTACACCTACCTGACTCGCTGTTGTTTTCTGCATTGTGTGAGGAGTTGGTATTTGGTTGACTAGATGGGACAGGGGTATCACCAGATCTGGATGACTGTGTATCATCTGCCTGGTTAAAATTCAAACTTTGGGAGGGCGGCCTCTGAAACACAAAGAATAAATCATGCTTAATTCATTTTCTCTGAAATAGCATAACAATGCATAGGAAAATAGGAAGAAAAACATTACTGGTTATAAAAATAGCAAATACCAAAATATTCTAACATATTACCAAAACATCCTATTGTTGTGAAAATAACCCACAAAAAATCATCTCCTTTTAATAGCTAAGTAACGTTTAGCACTAACATTAAAACATGTAAACAGTACTTAATGAGTTCATACTCTGGTGTATTGTAAATTTCATGCAATGTACATCCCTAGTATGATTGACAGAGATGACTATTTGCATGTATTTCAGGTGCTATTTCTCAACGAGGGTCAACGAGGCAGGGATAACAAGTAGGTTTTGCTGTAGTATGTGTGCAAAGTCATCTCTTACTATCCACCTATCATACATAATGAGTTTCCCCCATACAGACAGTGTTTGCTCGCTTCTGCCATGGAAAGAAAAAAGCAAATAGCCATGAGAAAAGGGACCACACTTGCAATAGAAGCCCGTACAGAGAGGCTTTCTCCATGTTTTCTTACATTTGCCCACTACCGGAGAAGCTATTCTGTTGATAATCTCATATTCAAGTCTTATAAAGCGGTTTCATACACTTTCCCTAACACTCATGGCCATGGGTTTAGGATAACTGGCTGGCCATTCAGCCCGCAATGTATGGCCATTATGGACCGATGTATATGCCTGGCAAGATGATATTTTTATTCATAGAAATATAAAATGGACAAATTTGCTTTCCGGCATTCTCCGTGCTGCAAGGGGGAAGAGGGACATTTAAGCTGGCAGACCGGGTGAATACCCGATTTGGTGGTATCGTGTGTGTGTTCAAACATTGTTGAAAAGCCATTTGTGAACGGGTATGAATAGCAACTCTGTTAAAAGTTGTTAAGCAGGGGAATGTTGCACAATGACTTTCTTGACACTATAGGTTAGAGAAGAACTTTATCTGTCTTCGATAAGAGCTGTTTATTGTGGCTGATTGTGAATAGCCCTACCTCTCCCATACCCAACAGAGGTCCTGTAATTATTAAATACGTAGACTATATAATGGAGTGAAATCAATGCTGACGATCTCCACCGAGGGTATTTAGACTAACCAGTGCCTCAGTCCACCTACTTCTGATCAACTGATAGTATTATTCTTGCTAAATGCATAAAAATTTGCCTGACGCTATCAGAGCTTGTCTATATAGCACCGAGTAAGTTTGTATTGTTATATTTCCTATGTAAATAGATGGAAGAACTTGGCTTGTTGATCTTTAAAAAAAACCACAGAATAGACACTTGTGTGATGTTTTTTAGTTGTCAATTTGTTAGTGAAAGTAAAATATATATCATAGTTAACTTATTATAAAATCCTCCTTTTTTCCCCATATAATTAAATCACAATTAAATTTGGGTTTATGGTTTAAATGTTTCTTTTCAAATTGAGACTATGATTAAATAAATGAGTGAATTAGACAAGTCAAGCAGAACAAATATGTGAAGACTTTGTGTAATTTGGGTCACTAAGCTGTCAGTAAAGGAATAAATCTTTCTAGAGTTCATACTAGTATCCTAAGGTTTGATCTTGCCAATGCAGCTTGTATCAAGTCAAAGTTAACCATTGGGCAAAAAATCTTATCATAATTTATTACTTAAAAAATATATTTCTTAAAAAATTGATTTTACCCAAAATAAAGAAATCCATCCTTGATAATAAAACCCACGTTAACCATGTGTTTTTCAAGTCCTTGCTATGGTAGGTCTGTAGTAGGTCAGTGTGCCCGCCCAATAGAGTTGGGGCAATACGGGGGGCGGGGGTGGGGGTGAGAGGGGGGGGGAGGGGGCTGCATGTTCACGGCTGAGCGCTTTGGTCTGGAAACGTGCGGTGCTGACACACCCGACACCGCTAACGACAGGTAAGAACAAGGCCGAGTGACTGTGACAGACTGCTGCCTGCGAATATTACCTGAACGCCAACACCAGCTCATGCCGAGGTCTGGGGACGCGCGCTTATCAACCCCGTATCTCGCACATAGACATACAATATCAAACATGAGCTACATTTCACTGGCTTCTTTCTAAGCATCACGTTTAAAATCACCTATTTGACTAATGACAATTAAATGAGCGATTAGTTTCTTTAAGTGGTTCTGGCTTGAAATATTCGTTTGCAAATTTATGAGATGTTAAGGCATTAAATGAGATAAGGGTAAGAAAAATGCTGGTGGGACATTTGGAACCATCTGAAGATAAATGCTGCCATTATTAAATTACACCTTTAATCAGCTTCTTAAAATAACAAAGTTGTTAGAAATTCAAAAGTATTCCAAGCACAAAAGATAAAGCACTGATGAAGACACAGATGGAATGTATATTTCAGAATTGATGAACAGTCAGCCAGATCTATATTGATACAGCCAATCAATTAATTCCACTTCATGGCAAATTGTGTGCTCAATAGTTTATATAGCATAACGTATGTTTTTGTTACAACTATCTCTATGTCAACATTCTACTAAAATAAGTAAATTTCTGCTAAAACGATTTCACTGTTAAATGCTGAATTGACGAGATAAATATTTAAAGAAACTACAAGCAATATGAAGTTTATCAAGTGGCAGGTATTGATTCCGGATGTAGAAATGCACGAACAAATAACAAAATAATTAAGATCCATGGCTATTTTTTCAGTCCCATTTTTTCCACAACATATTTGCATTTTGATGATGCAGTATGACGCTATTCCTTTGAACTACAAAGTATGTATATATCAATTATAAAGCAATCAACTTGTGAATGCGAGGTATTTCTAATTAATTACTTGATATCCTAGTAAATTACAACCCATTAACCCATCAATCAATATGCCTATCAACCAAACTGTCATATTTACATTAGGGTAGAAATTTCAAAACTATTCAACATGAAATATTCAGGAAAGAAATGAATGGCGGGCAGTCCAAGTCGACTTTATGGTACATTATGGCATCTGTACAAGACAGTTCTTTGCATGGTTTAGTACTTATATTATATACCTCAAATGCTTCACATATATAAATTTATCCATCAACATATTCCAAGCTTGAGCCATTGATAGCCCCAAAGTGACAATTACCACTGACATGTACCGTATCTTTAGTAGCCAATAGTTTACTTCTATGCATGTGTAATTGTATGACAAACTGTCAGCGATGTACATATAGTGATGTACATATATATCATGTGAAAACAGCCATGGGGTGAAGTTGTAATAAATGTAAATAAATATAATTTATGATGCATGCATAATGTGGACATTTCTTTCACTGGTAATAATGGGTTCATTAGTTCCACAATATTAAATGATGTCATACACATATTTTTTTATAACTGCACATATAGTAATGATTTCTACTTATACATTTGTGTACTAGTATACCGGTACATATATTACTCGCTCACATTATGCACATACACAAATGTATAGCAAATGTGATATTGTTAAGCAGACTATCTTTGTCAATATACTATGAAATATGTATTGTTGTGAGTTCAACATCTGTCATGTAGAAAACCGACAGTGATCGATCGGGGGATTGTAGTTAAACTGTGGGGGCTTTTGTCAATTAATTCAGAATACTTCAGAACCATGTAAGTAAGAAATTGATCTAGGGGCACAGGGGTTTTGATTTGTTTACAATTCTTATTACTGATGCTTGATTTTAGCCTTGGTGCAATTAACACAGAGGTCAGTTGTTCAATGCGAGGTTCATCTGAAGTGGCGATATCACCAGACCATCAGGTACATTTTGGAACCGACTGGAAAATCCATGAAATAATTAATATTATACAATCTAAAACAAACATGATAGTATGTTTTAATAAAGGGATGTGACAGTGTCTATTTCATAATACACTTTACATGCAATGTCAGCTGGGAACAAGGTCATTTTGATCGCAGCTGACACCAGATTTGAAACACAATACCAAATCCATACCACCAGCCAAATATTTAAATTTAATATAAATACCACGATTTCAATAAAATCCAGACTCCAAATTATGTTAAAAATCTGAAATTTCAATTAGGCTGCTATGGTAACCCAAGCAGATCAGTGAAGTTGTAAATGTTTCCACTTGAAGTGAAACTGACACTTTTATTCCTAGAGACAAGCCCTAAAGCCCATGCTAATGGTCAAGTTGTCCACTTACACCTGTCCTAATCTTGTCAGGGACAAGGGTCAAACACTGACCTAGTCACTGGTCAATAGGCTTGAGGACATGTTACAGCCAGGTAAATACTTGTATATTATCACCAACAGCAAACAGACATCCACACCAGTTCCAGTCTACATGAGTATCGCACACCAACAATAATAGATGTAGCAATACTCTCACCAAGTATTCTAATGTCCAAATGTACATTTGAACCATTAATATTTACTTTCTTAAATATCAGATATTTATATATCAATAATTAATTTTAATAAAATATAAATATTGGTTATAACAATTCATCAACAAATAATCAAATTATTTTGCAACACTTTTTTTCACTCGATAAGATTGATAGCAATTTACATGTGTGTTTTTTTGTGTCCTGTATTGATAGATCACACAGGACATCTAGAATGATTATTTCCTGATTGTGTGGCTTAGAACTAATCATGCATTTCTCAAACCATTGATTAACAAAAACTTGAACAATGTGGCTCACGGCTACAAAAAAGAATTGTTGATCAAGGGAGGAATCAGTTAAACAAAGACGACTAAGTAGTCAATGGATTCAGCCGACAGACTGACATTCACATGTAATGAATGATCCCCCAGGTAAAAGATAGATTCGCGATAAGTCAAGGTAGAATCTGTCTCCGCTGCGTAATTGTATATCAATTAACAGGTGTGGGTTAGGCTTGATCATCTAGAACACACACCAACATTAACAAGCATAGATTTCAGTACATACTGCAGGATATATTGGGTGTGACAGAAGTACAGACGCAATAACTTTTACATTTCTATTATGCATAGGGTGAGACTTAATAAGCAATCTCTCTCTCTCTCTCCCTCTCTCTCTCATTCTCTCTCAAAATACTACAGTTTTTTTAATACATCAGGGACTAATATGGTGACTTCTTAAGTTATTGAATATTCAACAATATTATTTTACATGAATAAGAAGATCACACAACTTAATATGGAGTGATGAATAAAGACACTTATGAATCATATCTGTGGAAATGCAGTGGCAATTTAATCTTACATGGAAATCTACACTGATCAATACTGGGGTCGTGGAAGTCACTGGTTACAAAAACAGACACACAATCCCAAATATATCTGTTTGAGTGCAGATCCTCTACCCTCTGTAGAACTCACAAACATAGAAAGTTCATAAGCCAAGCGCTTATACAAATGTACAACAAGATTTCAACTTTATTGTGTCATACTTCCACAGAAATATTCTCACATGTTTCAGTTGCTATTTTGTGCCTTTGTGTGGCTATGCTATGGATTAATATCTAGCCCAATGTGTAACTAAAATTCTTCAATTACCCAGCATAGACTGAGCCAGATACCTTAAGCCCCAGCTAATAGAAGGGTTAGAACTAGTTATTTCAGCAGGTGAATGCTGATATGTGGTGATAACAGCTGCATTTAGGTCACAGCGACAGTTCACTCACTCATTGATAGCTGGTACAAAATATGATACACTTCTGAAAGTGATCCGTTGGTCAATTTTATTTAATTTCACAAAATAAATGCGAAAAGATCTCCCAAACAACAATGACCTTCCAGAAATATTATTTTCTGAAATAATACTTGATGTTAGAAAGTAATATAATTATTGTTAGTATCTCAGTTAATTTGAGCTTTGACAATATATACCTTTAGGCATTTATATAAATAGGATAAAAACATCAGATCACTTGCACGCTAAACAAATCAAACTTCAAAGCAAATAAACATTACGTTTTGCATTTATGAGCTCGAATAAATTATTTCAGATGAACTGCAAGCAACGGGCAAAATTAATTTGATCAATGTTGCAATGGATGATATTAACATATAGTAATAATAATAATAATAATAATAATAATAATAATAATAATAATAATAATAATAATAATAATAATAAT
>JAUTBR010146888.1:0-15134 GCA_032361205.1 Pseudorimula midatlantica
CTTCAATAGCCAATAGTTATTTGCCACTGATAGGTTGACACATGTCTTATATTAGCAATACACTGGACCACCACTGAAAAGTGACCGAAGTCCCAGGACTCTACTCTAAATAATAAGTTTTGGGTGGGTAAATCAAGCGTAATTAGTTTCAGATCGAAATTCGTCTGTCCATTATTCAGGTCTATCAACTGTGATATTATGCAGGCTAAGAAGAAATGCACTTTTTATCGTTCCATACCATTATAATATAGTGATGGGTATATTCCTAGAAGTAAAGCTGTGAAGAAACAATTCTTCTAGAAATTCGTATGTACCACTCTATAAACAAAACTTGCTCAACACTCACTAACTTCAGTAATGTGTAAATTAATCTGTAGCGATGTAAATTACTATGTTACGGTCACTAGACACATTTCCTTATAGTTCTCTTACTTTGTATTTACGCGCTTGAACAGGTTGTAGGTTTGAAAAGGGCAACGTAGACAAATTGTATTGAAACTATTCTTTTTCTCATAGCAGCATAGGCTACTTTAGAGATAATCTATAAAGCTGCTTTAACTATACTCTGGTATGGACCTAAATAAGCTAGAACTGTTTTGGCCATGTTGTCTCAGCTAACAACTGTCACAGATAAATTAGTACCGCAGTTCGACGATCATCTCACCGGAAATTCCGTAAGCATCTTTAGAGTACAATTTCGCCAGAACCGCCTGTAGGTGTTTTGTTCAAGAGAGGCAATAGGAAGCGGATAGGGTAGACTGAACTAACATACGTAGAAGCTGGAAATATCACGGATGATAATCTAACGCGCATGCGTGAATGCGTGTGATTGGCAGCATATGAGCGTGTAGATTGTGAGCATTCCCATCCGGGTATTTCATACCGGAAGTGGCCTCATTTAACGTCAATGGCGACGATTTGTGTCAGGTGGGCGCCAGCTAATGACTCGTGCAGCACGTGCTGTGACGTAATTACGATAATCAGTGCTCGGTGTTTAATAAGTTCACCTAATGATATCTGCATCTTGTGTTAGTACAGCCGAGATGCGGCTGATCGTGAGGAGGTGAAGTGTTTCAAGCAGGACATCCGTTCATAGTTTTGATAATGCTCACATGCCGCCGTCATTCCGCGTGTGTGCGCGCGCGCGTGTGTGTGTGTGTGTGTGTGTGTGTGTGTGTGTGTGTGTGGTGAACAAGTAAGATGTCTTACTGCAATTTAATTGTTGTAAGTGGTTGTATGATACGTACATGTGGTTGCAGGTACACGTTGTAGCCTATAGTTGTATGATACGTACATGTGGTTGCAGGTACAAGTTGTAGCCTAGTTGTAGCCTAGTTGTATGATATTGCCACCTAGTGCTACTTAGCAGGTAAAAGGAGCCACTCAGAGTGGATATGAAGACTAACGTCTGGGACCCACCAGGGACGCTGCCCTCACAATTTGACCAGTGGTAGCAAGGCGAAAGATAACAGTGTTTTTCACACTGTAGCACGCGCGACCCCCACGTGCAGAGAATTCCTGTGGCACGTGTGCGCATTACTACAGCTAGAAATCTGTTAGTGGGCAGTCAGCGGATGATCGCATCTGTCAGAACGCATACCATTCCATACTCTGGCGTGTGTGTGATACTCTCATATTGTCAGCACTGGCAGTAGTCTCCCGTGTCTCATACTCTGACTGTCATGTATAGTCCACGTTCTATGTCCCTCCGTGGATTTGTTGGTAAAAACAAAGAAATACGATTCAGTGTGTTGGTATACCCTCACGTCTTGATCACTGTTGATTTGACAGAGAACACAACGATCTGACACACTTACATATGCAGCTCTGACAATAACTATTTCTAAATGCAATGTTAATTATTTTAGTAGAGCGATTTTTAATAATTACACAAAACATGAAAATATGGATAACTATAGTAGAATTGAAATGTTTTCCATGTCTGTAGGTATGTCTATGATGTATATGAGCTATATAGGACTACTATAGAGTGAAATGTATGTCAAAGTATTTGTTCACGTCAAGTACTAGTCGTGGCCCAGTTGTTTGGAATGCTAATAACGACATTTAAGAGGCCTACATCACCGTTTACTGTAAGGGATCTCTGTAACTATCTGCAATGTCTGTCTGTCTGTCTGCCATCTGCCTGTCAGTCTGTCTGTCTGTCTATCTATCTATATGTCTGTCTGACTGTCGGTCTGTCTGTCCGTCACGGTCGATTGAGTCGGCCACCTCGATGTCGGTGCCCTGTGCTCTATTACCATTATATTCAATTACTTCCCGTAGTATACACCTCGACCGCCTCACTACAGTCTGACTTCATCACCATGACCGCCACAACAATGTCGGCAGCGGCCTCCCCGACTCCCCGGCTTCACCTAATATACAGGGTCACGTTTCAGCCGTAACCCCACTTTATTTATGGGGCTAATTTTGCATGAAGGGAAAGATGATTTATATATCCTTTCTGATAAACCGCCGTGTCTATTGAAACCGATCCGGAGAGCATTTAACCATCACTCGATACTCCAAATGCGTGCCAAGCCTCAATTTGAAATACCAGAGCAAGAGTCTGGCAGCGCATAGAGTGCGAACCAGTCACGTCTGAGATAAAGTGTTATTATGATCACAATAGACAGGCTCCAGTCAGACATTTACAGTTCCGTTTTCCACCAACTGGTTACAGAAAGGGAATCTCACATCGGGTCAACACGGCTATAATAATTCCTGTTCCCATTTTATTCGACAGCAGTTTTCTAAAGTAGGAGACGACTACTTGTGCTATGTGATTGAAGGCGACTTTAATCTCCAGACGGGGCAATCGGCAGCATTTCAGCCGTGCCGGAGTTCGCGCCTCCAGAAATGAAGACTATTTCAAAGAGACGTCCATCTGTCATCGTCTGTCCATCACTGACAACAACTTCCATCCTCGGTTTGCTAACAACGCAACCCGCGGATATCTTAGACATCTTAGTACCACAGCTTGTTAGTCTGACGCGCTGCCTCACAAAGTATGACATCTTGCCGCGGCCATTGGCCTTTGCGAACAATCTAACAAATTACGTTACATCATAACTTGAGTATCCCATTTTTCAACACCAATCTCTTTGGTTTATGAATTATACAGTGTGAAGAGATACAGAGGTTTGACATAACAGAAGCAGTGAATATCCACAAACACGAACAACAGTAGCTATCGTGTATTGGGCAAAGTACCAGCGCTTCTGTTTTCATCGATGGTCAGTATATTTTGAGCCGTAGAAGAGTTGTCAAGATCTCTACAAATGATAAGACGTCCTGACCTGACCCTAAAAGCGTGTTTAGACGGCAGGGAATATCGGTATCCACCACAACTACTCTCTGTATACTGCACTGGGAGGTTTTAAACTTCGGCCATCTTCACAGAAAGCAGAGGTGTTTATTGCTGCGCTTCGTGGCTGGAGATATTAAACTGCTATCTAGATTCCTGAACATGGCTTCTGCCCCTGGAACTCACCCACAGGGTGTGACTAATATGCAGCACGTGCCAGATCACGCGCGATACCCCGATGTCCGCAGTCCGCCAGCACGTCCGCGGGTCGAGAGCACGTGAGGTCAGCTCTTTGAAGATGTGCTAACTGAGATGTTTGCTGCGGTCGGTTCCGGGAAATGAAGCAAGGCGACCGTTGTCCTGTGATAACGTCAGACAGACGAGGTCAAGAATGTCCGACCACAGCCTTTGATATGTTCTCACTTGAAGATCAGGGCGTAACACACCAAGGGTTAATAGGGATAGCTAATGTTTAATCATTGAGCGATGACATTGATGGATCTCATCCAAAGATACATATACTGCCTAAAAGTTAAACAAGTTCGTTACTGCTAAATGTGTTACAATCAAAATCAGTACGTTCCCAGTGCTGGAGCTTGGCAGAGTTGCAGTACTAGTACAAGAACACGATCATTAAATAAATCCAAAGGGACCCTTTACTTGTAGCTTTTGTTTTCAAAAATGTCCCATCTCTCATTTCAGTTGTCCAAGCACATCTCTAATTACAGTTGTCCAATCACATCCCTAATTACAGTTGTCCAATCACATCCCTAATTAAAGTTGTCCAATCATATTTTTCAGTACAGTTGTCCAATCACATCTCAGTACAGTTGTCCAATCACATAACGCACGCAGTACCACTAGACTGGTTGTTTTTCCACACTGCCCTTAATATGACGTTCTATTCGTATACAATGAGACGGCGGTCAGATGTACTCTGCACGTTATTTAATGTCCATATATCTCACAAAGCCCTGGACTGTGTGTTACGTGACTGAACTGTTGCATATGTCCGATGTGAGACTCGCAGTTGTAGCTCCAGGGTTCATATACCACATGATTATCTGCATTCTTTCCATTGGCCATATAGATCATGGTAGCAGGTATCATACTCAGCAGTAGCGCTGTTTTATGTTAGCAAAATCAGTATTTTATTACTATAGCGTATCATTTGGCAGTATTTTGTCCTGGGTTTATAGCCCCAGCTTGTTCCGTCCAGGAAACAGTGCTTGGCGTAGACTAACTGTACACTGTGCGACGTGAAGACCAAAGCTTTAGGAGACTAGAATTGTATGCTGGAGAGGGTTGTGGACTCATTTGTGAACTTGAAAACAAATCTACCTCCCACGAAAGCTTTACAGTATCTAGTATGATCAGCTGATGCTAGGCTATTAGGATCGAAGGCTGGTCGAAATTATGAAATCCGATAGTTGACGTTGTCTGATGCTTTCGTAACGATGTAAGATAGAATGTTCTTGTACAGTCAAATATAGGTGACGATGTAAGATAGAATATTCTTATATAGTCGAATATAGGTGACGACCTGTGCGTGTACCCGTGTTTGAATTAAGTTAGATACATATCAATGAAATGTCTATGTACATATAACTAGTATATCAACTACGACGAATTAAGTTAGAAAACATTGGTAGAATTCGCATCTCCAAATATCAATAACATCAATAAGCATGTATATATTTTAAGAAAACGTGTTTAATATAGCATACGCGTGTGTCTTCTGCTAGTTATAGCATACGCGTGTGTCTTCTGCTAGTTATAGCATACGCGTGTGTCGTCCGCTAGTTTGGACACAAAGAAGGTGTTAGCAACCATTGCCTGGTGAAGTACAGAGAAGGCCCAGGAACCAGGCTGTCGGTCCATGCTGATTCATCTGTATACATCAAGACTGTCAGACTTTGCATTTAATAGTGCGGTGAACTTGAGCCAATCATGATCAGGTTCCGATATCCAGGGGAGGGGAGATGCACAGAGTGCATTTGTCCGACAACGTAGGTTTTGCAGCTCTACATAAATGTGGTGAGAAAATACCTCACATATACAGATGAACTGCCATAGCGTGACGCTTATCTTAATACATGTTTATTAATTTTTTGAAAACGTTGATGGGCTGCATCGTTAAATGTAGATTTGCTTTTCAACCCTGGAGTGTAAATTGCTTGTTTCTGCTGCAGCGAGTGTGCTGTGTTATCTACCTTTAAGTAGCCGTCGTCAATTTACCACCAGGGGGCGGTGCTCGCAGAAACCTTTACAAGTATCTCGATAAACTAGATCTATTCCCTCGTGGTAGATAGTGTGAACGTTTGATATTTCTAGACAGCCACCACTCAATAGTTGAGTCTTGGATTCCAGAAAACATAGGTTTCATGTCGCAGTTGCGATTCCCATAAGCGTAACCATCAAGATGGCTGCCGTTTTTCCAGTCCATTGTTTCTCGCCAAGAAGTGCAGAAGACGATATGTGGAGAGCAGACGATGTCTGGCATGTCCGGTAAGCGTGGAAACATCGTCCTGGGAAGGAGAGGAAATGTCACTACAGAAGATGAAGGTCGCCGGTCTATCGCCAGCGTTCCACACAGCACCACCATCACACGCGGGCCGTCTTCAAGGGAAATAATCCTGCATGCATGGTAGCGACATTCCACGGGGTGGTAGGTGGTAAATCCCGGATATGAGTTGAAGATGCTCTTCCGATAACCGGTGCCTCGCCGTGTAAACATGATGACAATGTCTATATGATGTCGACTCGTTTTTCATGTTACCACATGTCGATAAATAAATTATATTATGTACAAAAACACTGCGAGCGAGGTAACAGGAACACCGAGTATTGAAAACATGCCTGTGTGCTTTGCGTGTGTATGTGGTTTGCCGTGTAGATCCGTACCACGGCTAGAACATGGACAATCCTTGTGTTATATTTCGCAAGATTTATAGACTGGAAACATGTCCAATGAAGTTCAGTTTCTACATGAGTTTCATAGGCAATTTCTAAGTAGGTCGTTATTTTAGTTTGATGGCCTATGTTTTGGTAAGTCTTTACTTGTCACATGAGTCCGTCTTCCTTTAAGTGCTATGTATAAAACAGAATGGAATAATAACATGAATATGTATATCCTCCTAAGAAACCTTACTGGAGATGAAATGGAATTATTCCTTAGAGAAAAGGGTTCTATGAATATTGGGAGTTTTCATTTCCCAGGTTAGTTGATCATGTTGGTTATTATTTTGTCAGTTCAGTTCAGGTTCATTATAGTGATATGTGTTTTCGTAGATTTGTCTTACTCGCAGAATTAAAATTATAATTACGTTTATCACCACTTCAGTTCAGGTGTTGTTTCAGCCACATGTGAAGAAGTAGGTTTTAAAAAGTCAGCAAGCCAATTATAGACTTTATGAAATACCAGTTTCTCATTATTAACAGTGACCATGAAAAAACCCAGTTTCTACTGGCTCTGCCTGGTGATAGCACAGTTCACTATCTACAATCGTATCTCTACAAAAGACTTGAGATATTTACTAATTTGATCGTTTGTCGGTTCTTTGTTTTCAATTTTGTTACGGTTCTACGAAAATATAAATTTGGAATGCTGGAAGATGGATAGATGCTATTTTATCTAAAACAGAAAACGTATCGTTACTGGAAAGACATGCAATAATGTCACCAAAATGTGGCATCTTTTGAGAATTACTCATATATCAGAAACGCGGTATATGCTTTTCAATTACTGCGTATAGAATTGATAGGAAATGTCTTTCAACACATTATAAGTAAATTCGTCGGATATGATTATATGATTGGAAGCATGCAATGCGAAATAATCCTGATAATTGAAAGTTAAATCCACTGCAAAGTGTGGAACACGCGGTACAAGACAGGGGTGTCGTATTTGTGGTCGTCTCATATAACTTAAGCATACACATATGGTATTACCATCTTGGTTATTCGGGTCAAATTAATCTTAGTTTATCAGTTTTAATAATGTTATTAAATAGAACGTATTGCAAATATATTTGGACCACAATTATTTTGAATGATACATCAAACGTATTGGTAAGAACATTCAAATTATTAGGAAATAGGCAATGATGTAATTGTTTTTTGTTATATATATTTGCGAAAGTTCCCTTTCTGGGGCGATCATGATATGTGCTGTCTGTAGTGAACCGTGGCAATTCAGTTAGCATCCTTGGTCGATCACTACCATCCGGTACTCGCAGGTTTACTGCAACATTCAGCGCTACGGATGTTGCGGGTTTTCCTCCTGCTCTAAACGGACATGGATTTTAAACTTTAAATGGGCTTAAACCCCAATATTAAAAACATGAAATAAAAAAGAATTGGCTTATATTTGTGGCTTGTATATGACTTTTATACGCCGAAGTTATTACAACTGACGAATTTCATAAACCAAAATCTGATGATATCTGTAAATAGTAATGACGTAAATATTAATGTGTATATGCATATCTTAAACGCCAATGCTACTTTTGCGTATATTGTTTTACTCTAGTAAGTAGACTAATCTGCCAGTAAACCATCAGTGTCTCACCGATTATATGTCAGTCAATTGATGTCAATAAACCAACGCTGTCAGTAGACCACCAATGACGTCAGACCAATGCTGGCAGTAGACCACCAATGATGTCAGACCAATGCTGACAGTAGACCACCAATGATGACAGACCAATGCTGGCAGTTGATTACTAACAATGTCAGACCAATACTGGCAGTAGACCACCAAAGACCAATTGGTAACATTAGTCTGATATCATTGTTGGTCTACTGTCAGCATTAGCGACGTTACCGTGCAGTATACAGATATACTGTTGATGTTAGTAGACAAAGGTGGGCAGTAGACCAATGCTGTCAGCAGACCACCAATGCTGTCCAGATAGCATCAAAGGTAGTGAAAGGACTATACATACCGCTTAGATCGTTAAGTCAAAACCTGTAGATTGGAAGCACATGCTTGGTTTAAATGCGTCCATGTTATGTCCACGCGGGGCTAATACACGGCCTATAATAAACATGTGCCTTCTGACGGTTACAAACAGGCCATGTAAACGTATAACGACACTTGCAAACGTTTGAAAGATCGGTTTTACGAGACCAACGCGTTCCATGTGCCATGATGTGGGGACATTGTGGCAACCTGCTCCAGTCTTAAGGAATTCTCCGCACAGAAACACGGAAACAAGCGGTCCACTCTGAAACACAGAGTATAAAAATAGACCAGTCTATGTAGAGCACGTCGTACACTACAGGTAGCACGTATATTGATAGCAGTTCATGGGTTTTTAGATTTTAAGTTACATGAATAATTCACAAAACAGTGACCGTTTTTATTCCCGAGTTGTATACAACCTCTGAATTTGAGAGCATCGGCACAGTGACGTCAGTGTATTTGAAGTGGATATTGCCACTGGCTGCTGTATCGCTGGAGAGACAATAGCAAAATATAATCACTGGTATGCATTTCCTAAATTGCAGATCCTCACACGAAACACTACACGATAATAACATGTGTATTATTTTATTGATGTCATTTCATATTGCCATATGTCTAACTACCGTAGACAATAATAACACAATGTCAATGATTGTAGTGGCACTGTCTTGGTTCATATGTCATGCCACTGGATCGGGTTTGACTTACAGTATAGTTGACTGATGACACTGTCTTGTATATGTTGTAGAAGTTACGGAATTAGCAAAAGCAGCATGTTCACTGGTATCCTCCCAATAGTGCTAAAGCTGTTGACTATTAGCCACTGCTGGCAATGGTGTGTGGTGTCACATGAAAGCCACATAGAGCATCTGTAAATACTATAGCCTGTGTAGCCGGGGTAGCCTTAAGCGAGGTACCTTTAAGAACAAATATTATAGTCTTTAATATCTTTTACAGGAATTGCGTCCAAAAATACAAACGTCCATATGTAGATCTATTCACATTGTAATGTTTTAAAAGGAATATTTCACGGACAATACCTCTATAAATAACACAAAGGCTGGGGGTACACACGATCCTCCAAACTTCACATATAGGCAACAACACGAACCCCAGAAACTTCACAGACTTATTTCCACTGTCAAATCTTCACCCGATCTTCACCAATGGTGCGTTTCACGAAAGGAGTGCATATCTACGACGGACGTAAATGACGCGGATTCGCGTGTATTTCGTCATTTATGTTGATTGTGTTACGTCATTTACGTCCGGCGTAAATATACACCCCTTTCGTTAAACGCAGCCCCTGGTCACCAATACTGGTTCCTCCTCTTCCTCGTAGTTGATGAACGCCGTGCACTGTGACAATAGAGGTGATGTATAGGACAGGCGGCCAGTTGAGGGACGGCCTACACCTAGCAGGCTCAGAGTGATGATTCCGGGGATCCACATAAATCCACCTGATTAATATCTCCCCGAGACGCGCAGGTACAAACGAGTGTCAAGCAAAGCGGTATCACTCATCACGTAATATGACGTCGGTCTCGCGCCGAGGGCGTGTCTATCAAACATCAGAATATTTCTGTGTATACCTACCTATCTTCCATAGATCTATATGCTATAGTTAACTGGTTAACATGCTGACATAAAAATTGAATTCTCATCCAAATGCAATTTTATTGGACAATGTTTCGCTCACCACTACTTAATCGTATATATGCTAAGGATAAATATACATTATAGGATAATGTGATAGTGTGTGATAGTGTGTGGTAGTGTCTATATAGTATACATGTATTTAGTAATTAGTTATTTAGATGGCTTCCCATCTGTGAGTATATTCTTCACATTTGGCAGCACATTTATAGCCCGCTATTCGATATCAAAACTTTTATCTTACGAATATTGAAAAGTAATCTTCATTTTCTGTTTGAAATTATAATGTTTAGAACTCTCCGCTAGTTGTGTGCACAGTAGTTATCGTGTTATTGTATTCATTTCTAAAACTGTCCTGAAATGGAGCTCGTAATTACCGTCAATCATGCCTAGTTTTATATTTAAAAAGTTAATTGCAAATCGGTGTGGCTTTTTCTTATTACACATGTTATTTACGAGACTGATGACCTATGATTAATTAATTATCTGGGCAGTGACTGTGGGCAGTGACTGTGGGCGCCACTCTAGTGATTAGTCACCAATGTCAGCCACATATTGTACAAGGCATCAATCTAAATTTTGCATTTATAGCTATTGCCATTTGAATTCGTTCGCTGCTTAATCCAATTGTATCAACTTGTTTCGATCCGTTTTCTCCAATTTGTTTGCAGAAACACGAGAGAATGTTCCGCCGTAATAGGGCTCACAAACACGCGCGCGCCATTCCATGCCGTCAGATCACCGATGCTAACTTCCTGGGAATAAACAGTCTCCGATTTGCAAACTTACGCTCAGCTTTCTAATTCCTCCGATATCTGCAGCAGCTCGGAGCCGCTCGGTAACGTGGTCGCTGACGAGTACGACTGCCGGAGGAGCTCGGCTCCATTCATCGCGGGCCCCACCATCCCGCGGATGAAAGGGGGCGATGCTGTGCGGTGAGAACGCGCGGACGTCAGAGAGCACCGTTCCCTCCACGTGATTAGTTACCTCGCTCTTATATCCCTCATTGTGGTGGTAGGTAGTCTTACCTACCGACCACGCCCCGTACGTAAAGTGAACTGGTCCGTTCCACCCCCGAGCGTCCGAGTGGGTCAGACCAACGCTGTGAATAGTGAGAGGAGAAACGGTGCACTAGCGTCCTGCTTATACATGGAATAATACCACGGCAGTTTTCATGTCGGATAGAAAACTGTACGGAACTTAGGAAAACTTTCCTCGGATTCTCCGCCATGGAGAAGTCTCGGACTGCAGGGACTGGCAGTCCTCACAGTCCTCACAGTCCGTGTGTCAGAGTGATCTTGTGGAGTTTCGCATGTCTTGGAATTACTTTCATCAGCCTACTCATCGCCTTCATCGTCTGGACGATGTTATCATACCACAACACACTCATATCTCTTCAGATCAGAGTGGGAACTTTGGAAACAGAATGTTCAGAATATAAAAATAATATTGATAAATATGTGGAGACGGTATTGGAGGAGAAATTGATGGAGGTAAGTATGAATGTCGTCGTGTATTGCGCTTTAGACCATCAGATTGTCCATGCTGTCACTGATTGTCCTAGCTGTCACTTAGTAATTACCGTATTACGAACTGTCGTGTCTACTGCTCTCATCATTTCACCGGTGCAAGAATATTAAGGTATTACTAAGTTGAGGTGAAATCGCAGCCTGGATTAAACTGTGTACTGGGGACATGCCTTGAACCTTTCAGTTAACGTTTCTCCGTTTCAGAAATTACAGATACACACGCAAAAGGCGGAAATCGTCAAGCGCGCCACAGAAAGCTGCCACTGTCCACCGGGTAAGTCGTAACTCTCAAGAAAACATTTTACCTCATTTTTCCTCATTTTACCTCTTTCAATTAGGTTATGTAACATCCCCAATATAAACCGCCTTAAAACGTCATATTATCATGCAGTTTCCCAACGTGCTAAAATTATTATTTTACGCGTTGTGGCTTTCATTACTTTATTTCAACATTTTTGGCCGGTTACTAGGGGAACAAACCAGAATTGTGTACCTTACATATCGTCTTCATCGCCGTACCCTACATATAGTCTTCGTCGTTTTTACCTCCCGATATTGTCGCAGTTGTTTTGAAAGTCTAGTTAGGGCACAAGGTTGACGGCATGACGTCATCGGCACGTTACCTGGCTATGAAGAGGTTCAGTGTGTGGACGATAACCGCTACGTTACGATCAGATTTCAGTGGATCCACACTGTGGAGATCTGCAACTGCCTGAGATACTGCAAACTTACAAAGGTCGAAGGTCGAAGGAGCGCACAGACAGACAAGTGCCGTCCACGTGTGGCCGCACACAACAACAACATTTCTCTTTGAATTCATCTGTTTACCTGTGTAATTCAAAAATACTATTGTATATATGGGATCTACATATCCACATTTATTTATTCATCCATTCGTTCATACAAGGGTAGTGTGCAATATTCCACATCAATCACAGTGGTATAGTCGTGTTCATTTAAACTATAAATATAAATATAAAATATAAATATAAAATTGTATTTGAAGAATATCATCCAAAATTGTTGTGTGTTGATTTACAGCATAACAGTACATCCTACAACAATACATAGTATAACACTACATCCTACAGTGATACATAGTATACTAGTGTACCAATGATGCTTCCACAATTATACCGGACTTCTTGTTAGACTATTTGACATATGATATATACTACAATGGTAGCGACACGTCATCTGTACATTGGACATACCGGGTATGTCATTCACAACCGTGGCATTGGTGCCATTATATATACTACAACATTTCATGGTAACATACTTTCCAGTATAGTCACCAATGGGACGTGTAGATAGTACAGCCTACAGCATATTGGTAATGGCATATACCCCGGTACACCACAGTGGTAGCGACAAACAGCACATACACCACGGTGGTATAGTGACACGGCATACAATGAGGAATTGAAAGTTTTACAGAACTAGACGGCTGTTGGCATTTTGTTGTACGGGGACTCAGTTTTGTGTTGGCGCTGGCGACGGATCTATTTCATGTAACACATGCAGGATGTCGTTAGTATTAACCACAATAAGCTGGAATCTGTTGCGCCACTTGTACTGGGAACGCTTCTACGAGAAACCTCGTTAGATAACGCCAACTTGTTCCACCCCTTCTCTCTGTCTGTGTACTATGGCGTTCTTTGTCCGGGGATCATGACATTGGGTTGTTGATGTAACCAGATTTAAACTAGGAGACATATCAACATAATCGCTGTTATTTGTTCCTTCACTGTCTACCCGGCCTCAAGCGGGTGTATGTACAATACATTCTATTCTAACCCATCACCAACTGTTTTCCAAGCTGGATATTGTGCACGCATGCGCAGATGCCATGGTTGACTGCATGTATACAGAGGCAGGTTTTGGATGTTCTATGTGACACGAGTTCGGGGAATGTGACCAGGTAGAACTCGGGTATCTCTGTAATGTAGCTAGGGAATCGGGTATCGGGTTACCCTGGGCTGTCCTAGATACATACACACATACGTAGTGTTCTACTGTTAGGTTGAAAAACAATGTAACAGTGCCCCTGTACCCGTGCCCCTGTACCTTCTCCCAATGTTCTGAGAATCCACCAATGGTGCCCCGGGTATTGGAGCTAGGTAAATGCATCATGGAAGTCGTATTTCTTCAGCTGCATCTATTTGTTATGGAATCTGTATCTACACACACGTACATTGGACTGGATGGGTGTGTGTATGCATGTACAATAGACCTATGTTGAAATCTGACAGTAAGTGGTCTTCACGTCAGGCGGCAATAATCTAACAATTCCAGATGAAAGTTGTCCACTTCTGCATTATCTCAAGTTTTCCACATATATCTTTGTATTGCCCTTACTTCCAAAACATCCATGATTGCTGGTGTTTGCATTCAGCTGCGCTGCGTAAAGAGATGCGTTTTTAGACCGTCACCTAACACTATGTTGGGTTGACCCCCCATTACGTGAGTAGTCGTGTCCGCTGAATGCTGTCAGCGTGTGTATGTCGTACCACGTGTAACCTCAGCCATATCTTCCTGTCATTACGCCAGGCGGTACGGGAACCTTCACATCATTCCCCAGCTCATGCCAGTAGAGTGCCAGTGAGGTGTACGCTATACACACTGTTCATACAGAATACACCGTGAAGATATCCATGAACAGTATCACTGTCATGTATATCTTGATGATACAAAGCTGGACACTGTCTGACGTTCCTACTAATATGACGTTCATTAGATGTTAGGACGTTCGTGAGATATCTAACGTCTAAGGAACGTCCTAACATCTCATGAACGTCCTAACATCTCATTAACGTCCTAACGTCTCATTAACGTCCTAGCATCTCATGAACGTCCTAACATCTCATGAACGTCCTAAGGAACGTCCTATCTGAACACGGATGTGAGATGAACCTGACACTTTACCCGGAGTCCGACGTGACGTCGCCTGGTGTCTGTGCTGTACCAGTTTGGCATGGCGTTACGTCCATGAATGAATCTTACACTTATAGAATGTGTGTACAAATGCTGCTCCATGTATATATAGTATATATAGTATATATGACAGTGCAGTGAGTGCGATATGATCATTAGTGGCTGTGTAGTGTGGCTGACATTAAGTATCGGAATAAATTCTCCGTCACAATTATGAATAATTGTTACATAGCTACTAATATTGGAACGAATACTTGATGACTAATTCCGTCATTAATGCTTAGTTACAAATATTGGTAGTATTACTCTGAAGATACTAATGCTGTTAATTCTATGTAACCATTAGTTCTACGAATAATGATGTATCAGTGTGGGTATACATATTAGTATTAATATTATTATTATTATTGCGTCATTCAAGTTAATATTAATCTTCAGTTATCCACAGTATCAATATTTAGTTATCATCTTGGTAGTAGGTCTTAATATCCTTTTATTCTCTGTAAATGTCAATCCAAGTCTTATAGGAACTTTCTTTGTATACTTGTTATTTTTCCAGAGGTTTCCTATTTATATTTGTCAAGTTTTCTAGAAACAATCTTTGCATTAGTGTCTAAGGCTTGTAGATGCTTCCTCTGTTCCTCTACATGCACGTGATTACAAGTGTTATAAGTGTTCCATAAACTTCCTCTGCATACTGGTTCGTCTTCTAGAAAGGTCTTACTCTGCCCAA
>JAUTBR010147442.1:0-18442 GCA_032361205.1 Pseudorimula midatlantica
AGAAATTGCAAAATTCAGTCGCGTTCGTGTTTCACGAAGTGTGTGTGCTCTCTCTCTCTCCATCTCTCTCTCTCTCTCTCTCTCTCTCTCTCTCTCTCTCTCTCTACCTCTCTCTCTCTACCTCTCTCTCTCCGTTTCTTCACTGACAAACCCACACGTAAATAAATACTGAAATATTATTCCTTCATACATTATACGTCCCCAACATTGCACGTTCAACACAAATATCACTCTTTTCACAAATTAATGAAATATTATTAACTTCATGTATCTACAAGTCTCAACATTGCACTAATGTACCTCTTTCCGCAAAATATCACACGGACGAACTTAGGCCACGCATGCTTCATTCTAGTTCCATATAATTGGATGGCAACTGGGCCATGAAATCACATCCAGATACGAAGGGTTATAGGTAAAATGGGCTAACCTAGGAAGATGCCTATGGTTAACAGTTAGTCTGGGTTTCGGTAGGAGCATTTCTGCAGCTAGCACGTGAAGATAATTGTTATCAGCTGTTGAGATGTACAGTTACGGAGTATAGGGTCGGACATCTAGCGGGCATGTTTGTCCAACTGCCACGGATGCCCGGATGTCAAGAAGAAGCATGGTTGTGGGAAGGTGGTCGCACAAATTCAGAATTCCATAGGTCCAGCTAGCGATGTGGAACTTTGCTTTCATTGACGTAATAGTTTGGTTTAGTCGCCATTCCGTTCAACTAACAGCTGATTGTTGACTTCTGTAAATAAATATAATTAATATACGGAGGAAGATAACATGGGAATCCTACGTTGGTGTGTTAATTAACGAACAGTTTTTTTATGGTAATAATTTCTTTAATAGAATTGTCTTCGTCAAGGATAACTAATATCGCTGCAGTTTAATATTTTCAATGACAGTTATAGTGATCTATAATCTGATAAACCCGTCAATGAGCTTCAATGTATGACATTCAATTTGAGGGACATATTATTTAACAAAAGAATTAATCATTATAGAAAAGAGAGAGAGAGAAAAAATACAATTGTGAAGGTAATTAATTAACTGGCGTTTCTTTTCTAGGGATGTTTCTTTAAATTAAATTTCTTCTAAATAAGTTTGCCCTATGCATACACATGATTTCCCATGATTAATAATAGTAGCAGTTATGATACATCATTCTTGATAAAATCTCTATAAAAATTGGACGGGAAACAAAATATCTTTGATCATCGTGAACTTGGCATGTAATTCCTTTTGCACACATCAATTAACAAAAAAAATGCTTCACATATCGCACATCGGTTGACAGTTAAGAAATATTTCACCTTTATCATGTTTATGAATGAAGGAAATCAAGCTATTGGGGGGCAAAAACACTAACTTTGGATCAAAACATTTTTCTTTTTAGCTATTATACACTAAGATCAAATCAATGCCCCTCCATGCTGGAGATGACAGACGCAGACATCATTAATTGTGCTCATGCAGAGTAAACCTTCAATAGTGTTAGAATTAATTGGACTAGAGCGTACACCTGATAATCTGTAACAGAGATTAGATGCACGGAATGATAGCTCTAAGGCAAAGGCCCGAGATCCACGATTTCCGCCATGTTTTTTTCCTCACCCATCTTTCTAGATGTTCAGTCAGTTTTTTCCCCCCAACAGATCATTTCCTTCCTCAAGAACATATCCTCTGCTAGGGGGGTTATCCGAGAATCCTCCGCTAGGGGTTATCCGAGAGATTTCCCATTAAGCAAGGCAGCTCTGAAAGTCTTATATTTGTCTTGAGTAACGTTGAGTGTTTAGAAGACTAAATGGCTGTATCGGTGTTCTGCTTGTACATGCACCATCTGTTGATGTTTGATGTGAACTTCTCAAAGTAACCCACTCCCCACGTATCCTACTTCGCCCCAGGATTAAACAATAAAAACTCCAGGAGAAAAATAATAAAACAAGGAGAAAAAATGGTCGTAAAAATGTTCTGAAAACTTCGACAGAGAAAACATGTCTACATTTAGTTCTACATGATCACAAGACAGTGTGTACAAGTCTGTATATATGCATCCAGAATAATCACATTTTGTGTTAAATTATATTTTCCTTTTTATGATTTAATTTTAATTTTACTAACTCCAAGTTGAACCAGTTTAGGAAGCCGTGTGTAGGTAAATGTGTCTATGATTTACTGTATATGTTTGTCAGAATGCACTGTTTTTGTCAGAATGCACTGTTTAGGTTCTGCTGAGATGACTAGCATAGTAAACATACTGGACATATTTTAACTGTTTCTGAGTTGTCGTTATGAAGATGGCGAGAAGTGGCCCAGAAGTCTGTAGACTGCCATACTCCCGTCCCTCTCAGCTTTGATGTACATTCTTTGCTTGGTAGTCCATAATAATCTATGTCTACTTGGTCCATATGTGTTCCACCTGAGTGACGATTTGCTGTCAGTTCCTCATCTACTCCCCCCTCTCATTTCCTCTCTCGCTCTCTCTGCCTCTCTGCCTCTCTCTCCCTCCCCTCTTTTTCTACCTGGCTCTCTCTCCTTTCCCACTCTCCTCTCCTCTCCCTCTCTCTGTCTCTTATTCCTCCTCTCATCTCCCTCCCTCTCTCCATCTCTCTCTCTCCTTCCCATCTCTTCTCTCTCTCCATATCTCTGTCTTTCTCATTTCCCCCTCTCCTCTCTCTTCATCTCTCTCCATATCTCTCTGTCTCTCTCTGTTCTACTCCTTTCCCCCTCTCCGCTCCTCTCTCTCCATATCTCTCTGTCTCTCTCTTTCCCTCTATCCTCTCCTCTCCCTCCCTCTCTCTCCATATCTCTCTCTGTCCCCTCTCTCTCCTTCCCTCTTCTTCTTCTCTCCTCTCCCTCCCTTTCTCTCCATATCTCTCTGTCTCTTTCCTTCCCATCTCCTCCCCCTCTCTTCCTCCCTCCAAATATCTCTGTCTCTCTCTGTCCCCTCTCTCTCCTTCCCTCTTCTTCTTCCCCTCTCTTCCTCTTTCTCTCTCCCTTTATCTCCTTCCCTCTTCTTCCTCCCCTCTCTTCCTCTTTCTCTCTCCCTTTATCTCCTTCCCTCTTCTTCCTCCCCTCTCTTCCTCTCTCTCTCTCTCTCTCTCTCTCTCTCTCTCTCTCTCTCTCTCTCTCTCTCTCTCTCTCTCTCTCTCTCTCTCTCCTCTCTCCATGTTCCAGTCCTCCAGAGTTAAAAACCTGGAAAAGGAATACCAGTTACTTTGTCTCGCCTTTCAAATGAAAGCAGTTAGTTAGGGTGAGATATGTTTTTGTTGAAAGCTTCGAGATTACCATCAAAGCTTTGTGTTTCTCTGCACCCTCTGTCTGTCTGATGACCTGGGAACCATTGCAACGAAACATTCTTAACTTCTCCAAGACCTTTTTTTACACTTGCTTGTTATGACTTCCTTCCAAAACATCATAAAGAATGGAATTTTGTTATGAATTACATCATCCTTTTGAAATATTTTACAGGAAATCTTGATTTAATCACATTCAGTTATGTTCTGGTGTAAATATGATGTTTCATGTTTCTTGAGGTTATAAAACTTTTTGTGAGACAGTTGCCAGATATGCTAACTTTACTACAGTTGTATGTTGTCAAAGAGTTGGTTCTGCCCCAGATAGAGGGAAAATTAGGTTACCAGTAGTTAGCTCAACCTTCAAACATATGCTTAGGAGTGTTTCTGGTTTTGACCCCGAGCAAAGGTAAACTTTGCTTGTAGAATTAATTGGGATAAATGTAGGAAAATATAGCCCTTGCGTGTTTCTCTTTGAACTGGATGTGTTTCTTGAAGCAATGAAAATACACATAGGTGCATGTTTACAAGATCATAGCCGAACGGTAGAACGCTATTATGGCGAAAAATAAGGAACTGGATAGAACTATAATATACAACAAGTACATACAAATAGAAATAAATGGATAATCATGATAATGGTAATACAGGCATCATTTGGCAAAACAGGAAGTACTAATGGGTTTGAACTCTAGTTTGAACCCACCTGTAACATGTGTAACCATGGAAACTGTTTTGACATTTGGTAGACTGGAACGAGGTACTTCTCCCACTTGTCCCACTATGATACAAAAGCTTTGATATGTAAATGTAACATGTGTATGGTTTTGTGTTGCAGCATTGCACCAATGTTCGCACCAGAACACATTTTACTTCAGTACTGTTTTGATATTTGGGAGACTTGAACGAGGTACCTCCCCCACTTGTCCCACCATGATACAAAAGCTTTGATTTATAAATGTAACATATATATGTTTTTTTTGTGTTGCAGCGTTGCACCAATGTTCCAGCCAGGACACGTTTTACTTCAGTACGAAGCCTCGTGACCTCGATGTCGTGGAAGGGACGGAGGTCAAACTGCAGTGCGATGTCTCCAACAGGAGACACATCATATTCCAGTGGATACAAAGTGGAAACGAGTTGGAAAACACCACCAGACGATACCAGGACGACAGCAACATGAGGATTTTACGTGTGTCGCGAGATGAAGACGTGGGACCGTTTCAGTGTATCGCAACTAATGTAACCACGGGATTCTCCCTGCAGAGCATGGAGGCAAGACTCAACATCCAATGTGAGTACCATGTACAGCTTCCACAACCCTAGCAGCACCATCAGCACCATGTACAGCTTCCACAACCCTAGCAGCACCATCGGCGCCATCAGAATCATGAGCTGCCGTGTATGCCATTGTTGGTTTAAAGTCACTTTCTAGAATCTTTCACCAATATCCTGACTTGCATGCGTATGTACTGCTTGTGACTAGTCTGGATTTCCACCAGTTTTTATAGTGCTAGTTCACTTAGAATATCATGTCGCAGATAGTACAATGATACCCTACTCAGACACAGTATACTGACTCCGAGCTGGCCAGTCCTTGCGTTACCCCCTTTTAATGCTGAGAGCCAAGCAGGGAAAGCACAAGACGCTCTAACCATTACGCCACGAAGCCGGTCGCAGTGTATGCCACGAAGCCGATGGTGCCAATGATGCTCTCAGAGTATAGCACAGAGCACTGCATACACATTACATACACCACCTTAACATCCACATCCAGCTAGCATTACCGGTAGACCAATGCTACAGTATAACACACATTTGTCCAATGTACTGATACAATGTACATCACTTATCTAGACCAATACTACCTACATGCTACAGTATTATACATGTTTGTCCTCCCATGCACTGATTCAATATTGTATTACTATCACTGTACAGTGTTCGAAATAATGAAAATAATGAGGGGGTCATTCTCCATAGGCCCAATGTTAAAGGTGGTAAAATCTGTGATTTTCAGGGGGTCACACAGATACCTTTAACATTACAGATTTTCAAATGACCCCCAGACCCCCTATTAATTCGAACACTGCAGTAGAATGACATTAAGAAATATCTAACAGCATCACTAGTACCTAGCTATATCTCAATAATATTTCTGGAGTATAAAGGTATAAGGTATACATGGTATACACTAGAAAACACCATTATAGGTATACAGTAGAAAACAGTAAGGGATACAGACTACAGTAGAAAGTAGCAAGGTATAGAGTAGAAAGCAGTATAAGGTATACAGTATTTATTACTTGGTTATTTACTATAATAACACAAAAAGCAGAATAAGGCATATAGGAGTAAGGTACTTACTATACTGCTGACATATTCTACTGGCTAACTGTACAGCGGCTGTACTTCTGGCTGAATGTACCTCTGGCTAATTGTACCACTGACTGAAAGTACGGTACTTCTGGCTAAAAGAACTACTGACTGCACTATTAGTTAATTGTACCACTGACTGAAAGTACGGTACCTCTGGCTAACAGTTCCACTGACTGAAAGTACCTCTGGCTAACAGTACCACTGACTGAAAGTACCTCTGGCTAACAGTACCACTGACTGCACTATTAGTTAATTGTACCACTGACTGAAAGTACAGTACCTCTGGCTAACAGTAAGTTACTGACTGTACTGTTAACTAACTGTACCACTGGCTAAATTTCCCTCTGGCTAACACTACAGTAACAGTACCTCTGGCTAACAGTAATAAGTTACTGACTGTACTGTTAACTAAGTGTACCACTGGCTGAATATCCCTCTGACTAACACTACAGTAACAGCACCACTGACTGTACTCTATACCTATAACCATACCTGTGTACTGTCAACTATAGCACATTTATCAGGTGCTTGTGAGCTGTGACAAATGATAATAGCCTGTGTGTTACCTGGCAGAGAGCTGTGTCTGGTTTAACACAGGCTGTAGTCAAGCATCTTTAAAGATGTAAGGCTTAATTCAAGGCTCTGGATCTGGGTCAAACAAGATATAGCTTATAACAGAGTTTGCATCCTTTTCATGTTGGGATTTTGGTGTTATTCATGTATACTACCGATTGTCCAGGCGATATCTGCAATTTCTTCTCATGTACAGTTTACGAAGTACAAGTTTAATCTGCTTGTTATTTGGGGTTGTGACTCTTTTAAAAACAAGATAAAGATACTACGGTAATCATAAGATGATTGAAATGCATTGTGAAGCTTGATAGTGTACTTGGAAACTCTAGAATAAAAATAGTTATATGGCAAAGAATTTGATCCTCATGTACAAGATAGTAATAATCATATTCATTTATTAATAAATAAAAACAGACCAAATACATATACACAAGCAAGCTATGGCTTAAGTTATAGTACTGTAATAAAATAGTAATACAATTTAGTACTGTAGTATTGTATCTCATATCAGAACAAAAATCCGTTGTCATTATTTACCTGTTATTTTTACAGGACATTATTTACCTGCAATTCTAGAGTACATTATTAGTAGAGATTCTACAGTGTATTATTGTATTACCACAGACTGGTATAGCACTGTTATTACCACTATTAGTAGAGATTCTACAGTGTATTATTGTATTACCACAGACTGGTTATAGCACTGTTATTACCACTATTAGTAGAGATTCTACAGTGTATTATTGTATTACCACAGACTGGTATAGCACTGTTATTATCACTATTAGCAGGTTACTAGCTTTCTAAGTATACGAGTTTGATCACCTTGGAGCAACAGTAATTGCATACTTTATGATACAGCAAAGTGTTATAGTCATGACAATCAGGTGTTGAGTAATTTGCCCACAGCTGAAAAGGAAGCATATTCTTCGTTTAAAAATCACCATTAATATGAGAAACTAAGCCAGTGGATTACGCGCTTATTACCTCCTGCTACATTAACTCTCTCCATGCTATAGGCAACCGGAAACGCCTTAAAGGAACTATGGCTGTGATTAATCCAGCATGGATAGGGTTAACTGGTTATTACCTCTTTCTACATTAACTCTCTTCATGCTGTGGGCAAGCGGAAATGCCTTAAAATAGCAGAGACTGTGCCTAATCAAGCAGGGAGATGGTTAATCCATTCTGCTAATGGTATTCTAGGGGTAGAATGAAGCATTGCAGATTTACCTTGTAGAGTGGATGATGTAGTTCCTGGCATATAAACAGAAATACACACTGTGTTTGATACTAAAGTTATTGCTGGATGGTGATGGTTAATATGTGATATAACATTTATGCATGGATCAGGTATGTGTTATATGTAAGAACTATGAAACATGATCACATTTTTGTTAATAATGTATGGAGATTTTACCATAGTTATCATGGCTGTCTGTACGGTATTATCAAGTTATAATATATTAAATCTGTCATCACATCTATGTAATTAGTTGAACTGTATTATAAAAATCCTGCAACATATTAGGCATATTTACATCATTTGTTTGATTTTTGAACCACAAATAAAAATAATATATAAAAATCAATCTAATGCTGTGTACAAAATACCACTACTTGCCTTTATAACAAAAGTGTGCTGGCCATAGAAATAGAGAATTTGATTAGGGTCAAAATCCTTTATACTGCCATCCATAAAATCCATCATAAATAGGGGCTGTCCTTAAAACGTTCACAAAGGCCACCTAGTGGTCACTTCCAGGGAAGTTGTTAAGATATCGTTAACATTTAACACTTTGACGTCCGGCAAGTGGCAATAACATATCAGTAACATGTGTTTTAACACTAACAAAGCAGGGCATTACCATAAGGACAATCTAGGATGTATTATGGCCAGTAACTACATGTACTATTATAGGTATTGCTGCAGTTAGCAGTGGGAGACAGCTGACACACACACACAGACAGACATACACCAGTATACCAGGTATACAATGTTAATAGTCCGCAGTTGGATTTTTATGTACGCTAAGACTGTTTCTACGTGAAACCTGCCACATGTTTTATTCATAAAGTGACATTAAGTTGTATGTAATTATATGAAAGTGCTGAGATCAAATTTGGATAATTTATGTTCCGTTATTTTTTTTGTTTATTTTTTTTGGTTTTGTTTATGAAAATGTATGTGGGTTTTTTTTAAAGTATGAATGTTTCTGAGGAGAATTTTTCAAATGGTTACTTACTGATATTATATTTTTATATAATTATTATTTTTGTTTTAGAATGTGGAAAATCTCTGGGTATTTTAACACATTTAACCCTTTCCCTGCTGGATTAGACACAAGACTGATCTTTAGGACATCTCCGGTTGTCTTCAGCATGGAGAGAGTTAAGGAAGTGCGTAGACTAATGGTATCCATGGTCTCAGATGGTGAAAGTTATATAATTTGTATTTAAATTATTTTAAATGACATTATATTTATAAATATCAAAGAACAGCTAAAATCCTTTACCATCTGTTTTCCATACATCTACATTTTATCAGTGTATGGTGGATATTTTTGAATAGGAGTATTTGGGTGAGATAAAGGTGTAACACAGACTAGCCCAAGCTCTACCCTTGAAGTTAATTAGGAAGACTGGCTTGGGCCTTTAATTATCTGATTGTCATGATTGTCCAGCATACCCAGTGTACTCCCAGATGGAAACAATCATAAGCTGTTGAATACAGTTGGAGGTGAAACAGTAAGTTCATCCAGAAATTACAGTATATTGACTCTGTGTAGGTTATGATCTGGTAATTAAGTTGTTTATTAGCCAACTATGTGGATACCATAGCTTTGTGACCTCCCCGACAAGTTGACGTGATGTACGATGTGGCCAAGATGGCAACATGGATCATTGAATGTTCCCAAAAGGTCAAAGTTGACGCTCAGGACAAATTTGATTAGAAAATTCATTATTCATAGAGGCTTATGTCATTAAGGAAGGAAGTGGCATTTTCATTTAAGGAATTACGATATCTTGCAGACCTTATGTGTACATGTTGAATTAATTCCTGTTCTTATAATTAATTTATTAATTTGTTTGAAAATAGGGTTCCTGTCTTTCTTATAAAAGCAAATTACAAACCTATGTTCTTGGAGCATACTACATAGTTACTATCCTTATAATTTGAATATACCAGTAAAAATCCAAATTAAATTTTTTGTTTTATTTCTTGTATATTAAATACAAATTATGAGGCTTTCCAAAACCATTGCTATTTGTTTTGTCAAGTGTGTGTGTGGTTTGTCAGGAATATAGATGTGTATTTATCATAAGCAATAGACTACATGTTGAGCCTCCTGTCCAACAAAACTGCTGAGAGGTGATGTGAAAACTACAGGGTGTAGTAATCTTCCTTGTTGTACACCCTTGATGATAGCTGAGTAACAACAAGTTGATGGACCTGGGAAGGATCCTGGCTGTTCATACCGACTATTATCCATAAACAATATGGCTGCACCAGCAGGCAGCCATATTGGATGCTGTTAAATTCTGGAATTGATAAAGACATGGCACTGAGAACACTGTCTGATATATTGTAGAAAAAGGGAGAAAAATAAACACCTTGTATTTGTTTAAAAAAAATGAGAAATAACTTTGGGTATTTATTGTTTCAATTCATTAGTGATCATTGAAAAGCATTGAACCTTCTTTATGTCGAATCAATAGGTGTCCAGGGATGGAAATTAACATTAGCCCGCTAGCCCAGACCATTTCTCCCAATGCCAAAGGTATCCTAAGGACTTAGAAATTCATAATATTTGTTATTTGTATCACTATTCGGGCTAGTAAGTTCAAAAGTTAGTTTCTATTGCTGGGTGTCCTATTGCTGGGTGTCCTATTGCTGGGTGTCCTATTGCTGGGTGTCCTATTGCTGGGTGTCCTAATGCTGGGTGTCCTGTTGCTGGTGGGTGTCCTATTGCTGGGTGGGTGTCCTAGTGCTGGGTGTCCTATTGCTGGGTGTCCTATTGCTGGTTGTCCTTTGGATATGATCATACTGATTACAGAGAAGCAATTGTTATTAAACCATAAGGGAGAAGGTCACGAAAAAATAACAATAATTAGTTTATCTTTCAGGGTAAACTATTTAATTAAAGGATTATATGGGTCTTTATAAATCACTATTCCATTTAATGAATTGTTGTCATCGCTATTACCAGTATAGCTAACATTGCATAACAAATGACAATGTTTACAGTACCAGGATAGGTTTCATGGCCGTGTGCGGATTTCAAGGTTTGATCTTCTTCGATATAATTGTTCTTCTAAATTCTATTTGGATAAGAGTTTAAGCATCTGTGCGAAGATCTAATCCCTCTTATTTCTCTAAGCCGCTATCCAGCATGCTCTGACAACGCATCTCGTATAAGCCTAGGGCTACATTCAACCCAGTGGTCGGCAAAACTGGCGCAAGGATATGGCCCCAGGGACGGATGAACTCGCCGCATAGCTAATTGTCTGGTTAATTTATTATCGAGCAAGGGACTAGGGCTCCATGATGCTGGTGTAAGGAGTAGAGATTTCCTCAATTAACGATTCACGGCCACCCAGGTGTAACATACACATCTTTGATGTCCTGTTTGTTTAATTACAACCGTGGTAATGTTTTTGCAGTGTGCAGGTGATATTTAGTTTGCCATCAATATTGGTATAAGTTTATAATCTCAGAGGAGGAAAGGTGCATAACTTATCGTAGAAATTGAATTCGAGATGGTTCTCATATTCAGCAGATTCTCCCAACTGCTCCGTCAATGCCGATGATATTATTAATGTCATGTTTCACTTAAGCAAATTACATGTCGCAATTATTCTCCCAGACAAAATAAGCCTATTTAAATAAATGTCTGAATAATGTTTGTTATTATGATATATTTTCATGGCTAAATTGACTTTGTGGCATTTAGAATGTTTTGAATAAATTGTGTCACTGTTAGTTAGTTATTATTTGAATCATGTTCCTGGCACCATTATAGAAAACTGGATTTTGAATTTTGATTTTGAAATGTTATTGCAGCCATTTCTCTGGCACCACAATGCCAATTTTATTGCATCAGTTCATCCATCAGTATTATTCAAATATTGTCATTTAAATTCAAGAAATATTCTTTCATAAAAATATACCGTATAAGCTTCAGTGACATACAAATGACATGTTAGGCAAGTTGCTGGTAAAGTAATATAGCAAATGTTCGTGAAATCGGCAAATTTGTTTCAAAGATGTCACAAATTGCCATTAATGAGAGGAAGTCCCGTAGGTGTAATTGTTAAAAATACTCGAGTGTTTCACACAAGCTGCGGAATCCTGCTGAATCAACGGAATCCTGTGGAGTAGGCTGTAGTCTCACTCACTTGTTGACACAATGTTCGACAGGATTTGTAGATTTATGGCATAATTTGCAACGTGCTGATACATTTTCCCCCTCTGAATTTATACAAGCACATCTGTCAAAATGTACGCATGGAGCCCGAACAGGGGGCTGACTCCCCCGTTCGGGCTAGTGTGTTTTCTCGTTTTAAACTTTCTCGTCTCAAAACTCATTCACTCCAGAAAATGTTGAGTTTTGCTTACACTTACCATCTCTGTATGTGGAATTCTTGTCAGGAAAGTAATATGTTTTTTGCTTTGCGGTTTTTTTTTGTATGTGTGTGTGAGAATATTGCTCAGTAAAACCTCCAGCTGATAGATGGCACTATGCCATATTTTGAAATGTTTCTAGATCGTGTGGTTTGTTTTCATAAGTAGGATATAGGGAAGAAACATGGGAAATAGCACGAAATGGTCATTGTCCATACGAAAGGTCATTGTCCGTATGTGGGCGGTATGTAGGTAATAAGCATAGTACACAGAGCTGTATATGACCCTCTCCTCAAGAATATGCCCCCTAAAATGTTTTATTAATACATATTTATTAATGGGTATGATAATACGTAGAAAATATGAGCTAGTAATCTGCTTTAATTTCCATCAGTATTTAGTGTATTTAGCAGTGCGTAGAAAATATGAGCTAGTAATCTGCTTTAATTTCCATCAGTATTTAGTGTATTTAGCAGAATTGGTTCTTTCTATACCCAGTACAATAATTTAAAATATATAATAATAATAATAATAATAATAATAATAATAATAATAATAATAATACATGTAATAATGGTTCTTTCTATACCCAGTACAATACTTTTAAAAATATAATAATAATAATAATAATAATAATAATAATAATAATATTTAAATAATAATAATTATGAGCTAGTGATATGCTTAATTTCCATCAGTATTTAGTGTACTTGGCAGAATTGGTTCTTTCTATTCACAGTACATATAATAATAATAATAATAATAATAATAATAATATAATGAAACATACGAAGTCCAGTATGACTGTGAAGTCCAGTATGGCTGTGTTATATATAATGACAGTTCATGCTGCATTATGATGATAAAAGCCTAGCTTTGTCCATCGGTGCAGTCCATCGGCTGGACACAACTCGGGATTGATTTTGTCTCCATGTTGGGGGGAGTTACTATTTTGTGCTGGGGGAATCATCTCATGAAAAACTCATTTACAGTGGCCTCTGGCTGTCTCCTTTGAGTTGAGTAATGTTTTAAAGATGAACGACTCCTTCGAGACTCTAGTAGAGTGTGTATGAATATAAGTGACTATGAATTCTGCGGCGTTCTTTCCCCCATAGGCTTCACTTCAATCACAGTCTGCCATTGATAAAAGTCAGTCATAAGGCCCTGTACCTTGAATGCCCAGAGATTGAGCTATAATGGTATTTATGCCTTAAGATCCCGAAGGCCAACTACAACATGGCCGACTGATAACATGTTCCTAACAACTTTCTACATCTAGCAGTGGAAATAAAATGATTGATAGTCATTTGATTGACCAGACATCTTCTTTGGAATCTGTTTGTCCGTGAACGGTCCGAATGTGATCATCTTGCTTAGCAAAGAGGCCGGATTTTGTGATCATTAATGCAAACCCTGCCAGTGGCAGTTAGGGTATGATATGCCAGTGGCAGTTAGGGTATGATATGCTTGTCAAGATCAAAGAAAACGAGTTGGTTTTGTGAATGGTTTCAAATGACTAATTATGCCTTATAGTGGAGAATGAAAGCCGGAAGGGTTAATCCATACATGATGTGAATTGGTCTGGGTCAGCATGATAAGTGATCCGTCCTCGTCCTATGGGGTGATTCTCTATGGCAGGGGAACCTGTGTTTACATAGTAGCACCCCTTTTGTCCACTCTGTACATAAAAAACCTCTCACACCAGTAGTAGGCCATATGAGTAATGAACCATCACGGTCCGTATATTTGTACGTTGTTTTCCATAACTAATTTTTGAAATTTTGTTTAAATTACTTTTTCTATAGAACTCTTGATGTATAATAGCTATGGGATATCAAGTTTACTTGACATAGGAATATAGTAGCACTGAGGCTGCACTGTTACCAATACATGGTCATGATGTACCTAGTTACATTGATATTTCATTATCATACCGTCCATTACTCATATTTTTTTACAATCTTGAAAAGTGAATCCACAATTTTTATGTTTGACAGTGATTTTTAGGGGTCATTCACAGATGATACAAAAAAAATTATGAAATGTGCAGGAATTCATCATTTAATCTAAGGATATTTCCATTTTGACAATCGTTCAAAATACTGTTTCCCATGCGACACATGATTTAAAATTTAATTTTTATATGACATTTGAATGCATATTCTGATGCTGCCCGTGTCAAAGTTGATGGAATATATTGAGGTCATGAATGTCAAATGTTAAAAGGGCCTTGCATTTTGACAAGTTCAGCGTCAAATAGCGCTTTCTTAGATTGAATTTACTTAAAGAATGACATGCAATGGAAAGCTCCTTTTAAATAATTCTTTGTCCGTTTATATTTGTATCTTCTGATCATATCATCATATCAGGTTTGATGTGATTGATTCTATATTCACTGCCCTCTCTGTTAACTTTTCCTCAATACTGGACATTTGTATTTTATTTTGATAGCTCTGATTGACCTTTTTTTTTTTTCAAGGTTTCTAAATTGAATCTTTTACTGAATGCCTCCCAGTGAAAAATGTACATTCAAGCTGAAATTAAATTAAATTGTTGACCTCAATTACATGTGAACAATTTATTTTACTATGATTAAGTTTCCATGTTAACCAGCTTTTACATTCTTGCATTCTAAGCATGTTTAATATCAGCCTAAGTGTCCGGAGATTGCTTTCAATTCCCAAGTAGGAATTGATAGAGTTAATTCCAATTGGCATTTGTAAATTATTTGTTAGGTGAAGAAAATGTGTTCCAATTGTATATACTTTAATGACTCCAAGCAGGTTTTATAATTATAAGAATTGGCTTACAACTTTCTTATAAATTTTTCATGGATAGATTTGTAAATGTTAATCTATGCATGGTTGCTGCAGCTCTATTATTAGTTTAACCTTCCGGTATGAGTGTTCTTGATAACTACCATCATCCTTATCCAATTACGATCAGCTATTGGCCACCTTATTGACAAGAACGTCGAAGTACCATGACAAGCTAATTAGGACCCTGTCAGGAGCCGATGGGTCAAGGTCACCACAGGGAGACAACTCTTCCCACCTCTGGTCACTCTCTTGGACAATAGGTTACTTTCTTGGACAATAACACTTCAGATATCTCTGTCTGCTCGCGATCAGAAAGTTCTGCCAATCAATGGAGAGACAGACTACCGTAGGACACCGAAACCTCTTATAGAAGATTAAACTTGGTGCGGTTTTAGAAGCCCGCCATTGTGGACAGTGGACAGTGAACTTCCTCAGTCTGTTGTATAACACAAGCATTTCATTAGCTGATTACATCTCGAGAGTTTGGGCTATCGCTTGTGTAAAGGCTTGAGCTTACTTGTTTTGCAAGGTGTAGAGGAAACAAGTGTTACACCGCTGAATAGGCCAGGTCCAATTTCGCCTTCGTTAAAATTCAAATGGTTTAGGAAATGTTTATTTTGGTTATTTTACATTTCCGGCCATCAATTCATAGCCATGCCACCTGGGAACTATTACAGATCGTGACAGGTTATTATAAGATTTTCAATTACTAATTGAACAATTATTTGCGGCATCTGGAAAGGACATCAATATTGGAGGGTTTCGTCTGGGATGGGATGGCTACAAGTGTTTGTAGAGTGATTGGGATAGCATTAATTAAAATAGAAACCAAGGATGAAGGAACATGCTGAATGTAATTGCATGCACCCATAGCAGTCCCCTAAAATGCATGTGACCCGTTATAATACACATGATCCACTGCCATTTTTCGTAGATACAAATACAAAGGTAGCAAGACGGTTTCATGGTATTTACGCATCATTTCAATTAATTAAGCCAACCTCGATCTCTTACTATTCATCTGGTATTTGTCCCTTGGATCACTTCAGAGGTCCAGGATCAAACTTATTCTGGTCCAGTACAATTGTATTTCATAGATATTGCTTATCAATAGAATGGTTATTGCTAACTATAGGCTGGGTGAGACCGGGTGAGACAGGGTGAGACAGGGTGAGACAGGGTGAGACAGGGTGAGACAGGGTGAGACAGGGTGAGACAGGGTGAGACAGGATGAGACAGGGTGAGACAGGGTGCATTATCATTACTGAGACACCTACAGTTATACTATTGCATATTGCTTTGGTGATTCTGTATGGACTTCAGTAGTTGCTACATATCTATAGTGCTACTGTCTGCACAGTGCCTAGACTGCTGTCATACATGGGGCATGCACATGGAATATACAGACAGCACCTAGACTTTATCCTATAGTAAAACTGCTATCATAAATGCATTGTACACACAGTACCTATAGGCTGGAAGGTATTGCAACAAATATATTTGGTACTGCAAGGTCATACGATCTACGATCAAAGATCTATGCAATAATGTGATTTTGATTTTTTTTATTAATTTCTTGTGAGACATCCCTTATTTATTGATGAATCTCATGTAACCAATTGTCATTGGTGTTTAAATATACCCCTACGTAAATCAAAGTTTCATGAGAGAATGGCATCTCTCCATATGTTTGCACCTCTCCATAAAAGTGTGAAGGGAAATAATAATAGGTTAGTTAAACAGGAATCTTTATTCACGGATCTACAAAGTTGTAATTTTGGAATGTGGTAGGGTAGGATACACTACATTTCCTAACACTATACCTGCATTAAATCATTTCTGAGTAACGGTACCAAACACGGATGTGTAACATTACCTGACAGACTACAGACTGTATAGTTAAAACTGCTATCCTACACCCTGGGCACAGCATACCTATACCGTAGTTAAAGCACTGACACATGCTCCTGTAGCTTACCACAGTGTACTGACACTGGTATTCGAGTCCCACCTTCCTGTGGATAGGCCCAGGTATCTGTGTACAACAACAGTCCAATGAGATTTATGCGAATCCACACAAAGACCTTAACGTCAATGACAAATCCGGCAGGTACTGTCTCGCGTCTTTGCACCTCGGCGGCTCAAGACGTCAACAATCAACGCTTGAATTAAACTGCGGGAAAACTAGGAAACCTGGAATTGTTACGCAGAAATGGGATTTTTTTATAATGTTTTTTTATGTTAAAAAAATATTTAAATATATATTTTTTAATATGGGCGGGTTTTTTTAGACTTAAGAATGGTAGGAAGAGAAATACGGTATGTAGCTCATTGGAGCGATTATCAGACGTGATTTATAGCAGATGATCTGCTTATAGTCTGAATGCCGTCTGTTCTCTGCCATGCCTCTGGGTAGGAGACTTGAGGTCGGAGGTCAGACTTGGGGAGTAAAGCTACCCCGGTCTGACGCTATTCTCCCAGCCCAGACTGCGGGTTTTAACGGGTGGCTCCATTGTGGGGAAAGATCAGCCGGAAACAAGTGTCACAGCCATAGAGTGCTCCTTCGCGTACTTGCATGAGTTACATTGAAGCAAATGTAGAATTGATTGTTCTTTAGTTCGTGCAGATTATCATACCGTTGTAAAATTTGTCATGTGAAGATCGTAAATTTTCCTCGGGTCCATTCAGGTTGAGGATTTAAGCACAGCGGAAAGGTGTGGGTACTATTTATGCGATGCATTGAGCCGTGTTTATTAGGATAATATTATGAATTGCTCATATTTTATGTATGCTCAAACATCTATGAGAAATAAATTTTCAAATATGTTAAAGGTAACATATAATCCTACATTCAGTTGACATATTAAACTGGTGAATGGCGGGCCACCTTCATTTTACTTGGGAGTCTAAATTAAACATAAAATTATTTATTCCATGTATATTTACACCGAGAAATTATTATCCTGGTAATAAATGCACTTTACCCATCAAGTGAACATGCGAGTTTTATTACCCTAACCACAGGTGACACTGACAAGGCAACCTAAAAACACTGACATGTCGCTATTCGTCACATTAAGCATGCTCGTTCATTATAAATGGACATTTAGGATAAAAACAAAAGAAATGGCCGGGTGTAAAAACTCGCAGCTTGCTGGTGGAATCCACGACTTGGCGACATGCTAATGAAGTGTTAACGATGTGTAAAAGTGTTCAATTTCCTGGTTAGTGGCATGAAACGAGCCTCTAGCAGATTCAACATTTCTTTGCCCAAATCTGAGGCCCGACTTTCAAATATGCGACTTAAGTCTTACCTTAATTTGTTGTCAGCTTAATAGCGAGTTCTCTTAAGCCTATGGAGATGGAGAGGTGATATTGACGAAATTGGCCACTTTACGCTAACTGCATAATAGGTTAGAAGATGGAGCCTGCTATGGAGGAAATTGAGTCTGACACAGTCAAGGCAAGATGATCTGACCTTTGTATCCGCTAGGTATAGAGGTCATCCATGTGGAAAAGTCTTGGGATACCCTTCTCTATTTACTGGATACAGACATGCAAAGCAATTGTATGTCGTTAATGTCGTAGAAAATAATGTAATAGTTGCTGCGAGTGCTTTGAGGTGATTCTGATGTTGGAATGTTTTACTGTGTAAGAGAGGAGGGAATGTGTGTGTGCATGTGTGGAGAGAGAGAGAGAGAGAGAGAGAGAGAGAGAGAGAGAGAGAGAGAGAGAGAGAGAGAGAGAGAGAGAGA
>JAUTBR010147663.1:0-10346 GCA_032361205.1 Pseudorimula midatlantica
ACATTATCATGTATACTTTCGGCGATATTGAATAAATTCGGTTTTTCGATAATGGCTGAACTAATTTGCATATAAAACATGTTCCCCAAAGTTGTCGGAGTGACAACCTAACTGGATTTCATCAGTGACCCCGTGTGATGATAAATCCACCATAACACCTTATACTATAGACAATTCATACGTCTACCATTGGAGCCTATGGGCGGGCAAATGGACTATAACCTTTGCCATGTGGATTCAACCACAACAAGAATATCCAGGATGTTTTTTGTTTTATGTTATTTTATATTTAATTCATTTCATGGTCTTTAATTATTAAAACATGAAGAAACTAGGAGAGTTTGATTTCATAAACATTGCACTTCTATCACTAACTCTGCATCATGTGTTAGCTATAAACCCTGTGCTTTTTTATAATTTTAATGGATATGGCATAGAAGTAGGCATATTCTGTAAATTAATACATTACAGTCAAGCATACTCGCATTTAAAGCTTTTGATGTTGCTTGAACATCTCGCAGGATGTTTCATTAATATTTATAATGTAGAATATCCTCAACATTGGCTGCTTTGAATCGACACATTTACTTCTACATACTAAGCTTTTTTTTCTTTCTTTTCAACCATTTCAATTCTTGTAGTTCCTGCCTTGTAGCACAATCTAAGCAGAATTGATGGTTATAATGTGTATATTTAGAGTTCTGTGTTTTATGGACATTTCCTTTGTTTTCAGCTACCAGTACTTCTGTGTCAGGCGGTGTGGATGAGGAACTCTTCATCAAGTCATTTGAAGATGTTCCCAAAGTGTCGGTAAGTCTGCACGATTACAATATGATGATACAATAATGAAGTTTGTCAGTACCCATCGGTGCTCGCAGGTTTACTGCAACATTCAGTGCTATGGATGTTGTAGGTTTCCTCCTCCCCTAAACAGACAAGCTGTGATATAAGTGAAAGAGCCTTGAAAGCGGCTCTAAACCCAAATAAAAATAAAAATATATAAATCAATATGTGCACTGGATCACTCCCACATGCATGTGCGATCATCTCGACTTATTTACGGTCTTTATGATCAATTTATACATGCTTGAAAGTGTTAATTCAACTTGAACTTTCTGTCTCGATTGTTAACTATTACATACTGCATTTGTTTCATTAAAATCTAAAGTGCTTGAAAGTGTTAATTCAACTTGAACCTTGCTGTCTCGATTGTTAACTATTACATACTGCAATCATTTCATTCAAAGTGTAGCATGTCTGTGGAAGCTATTGCATTGTAAAGGTAGCATGCTGCTTGTGCATGGGTTTTTGTGTGTGTACATTCAAGTATAAATTAATGATAACTTTGTCTTGCTTTTCTTCTGCACATTTTTGCATATGAATTGTTTCACTGTTTTAGTTATACTCAAATCGAGATCTCCAGGAACACGTCAAGAAAATCGAGGCTATCCTGAGCGACACCAGCAACGACTGGGAGAAAAGAAATGAGACGGTGAGTTCGGTCAAACTTGTGGTGTTGCGTCCGTCCCACGTGGTGGGTGGTAGCGCAATGATCGAGTGTTGGACTTGGGAGACAAAGACCCCAGGTTTGAATCCCGTCCCGGGAGCTTGACATCAATGTTTATGAAAGCTACCGTGGCAATGCAGTTCATCCTTGGTCTGTCAGTACTTTCAGTGCAATGGGCATTGCAGATTTCTTATTGCCCTAAACTGACAAACTGTCATCTAAATGAAAGCGTCTTGAAAACAGCACTAGTCCCCAATTACCAAAAAAATTATAATATCCCACCAAAATAAAAATTATAAATATTTAATGTTTAACTTTGCAGAAAGTCTGCATTTAGTTTGAAGAATTGTGAAGGGTGTCTGTATTGAAATTGGCTGATTCCAGATGAGGACACTGCGTGCACTGATAGTGAACGGCGCGGCAGAGTACGACGACTTCTTCCCTCTGATGCGGACTCTGGAGCCTTGCTTCGTGCTGGCCATCAAAGACCTGAGATCTCAAGTTGTCAGAGAAGCCGGCATCACAGTCGCGTGAGTAATTCTTAAAGTTGAACGCGTCTATGAAACAAGACCAATGCCGATACCACTAGGATTTGTGTCTCATAGCCATTTCTTATACATGTTCGATTGGGCACTTATTAGAGTGCTATGGTCACATAGAATGAAAGACTGGACAATGACTAAATTGTATGTTGTGTGTGTGTGTTTATACAGGTACATGGCCAAGACTCTGGGGCCAAAGGCAGACCACCTATTTGAGACACTCTTCCCGCACCTCTTAAATCTCATCCAGAACAGTGCCAAGGTTATGTCCTCCTCCGGACTGGTCTGCATCAGATTCATCATCCAGGTCAGGGGAGATAACCCACCCACTGCCATCATCGCATACCACAAACCATTACATATTTGCATACAACGTGTTACACACAAAATGTAACTGGATTTGGCGATCTATTTCATCTGGCCGTGAGATTACGAACCATTTTGGAATATGATTTCATGCTCAAGCTCAAATTTTATATGGGGATTTGTTAACAAAATCTCGAGTTCAGCATGAGTTTGTACTCAAAAAGGTTTTGTAATTTCGGGATTTGATACTTACCTTATCATCCAGAATATAAATCAAAATTTTGTAACATGTACTAGATCTACATTCTTTGATGAACAAAATACACGTTATAACTTTTAACTAGTGACTGGATAAAGTAGATGGAATATGCACATTGAATGATAGTATCAAACTACTTGTAATATCATCATATTTCAATAAATCAAAAGGTAATTTGTGCATTCTTATTTCAAAATGGGAAGTCACATAGCATAATATGGTAGAAATACTGTGTCTGGCTCTTGTATGGTCATCATAGTACACTATGTGATTATATCCAATTGCGTATAGATGAAATATTCCCACTTCAACATAAAAAAAAACCTAATTCATTCAAACATATCCAGGGACACATGATCTGTGTGGTAACCAACAATTATAGAAATTTTAATAAAATGTATTTTGCTTTATTTCAGTTTTCCCATTGCTCCAGACTGATTCCTATTATCACAAGCAACTCAACTTCCAAAGCAAATATCATCAGAAGGTTTGTACTAATTTATATACTACAACTACAACTGTAGTAGTGATCACTCCAGCAGAGTGGAGATTAGTAATTCCTGTGATTTGTCCATTTCTTTGTTAAATTAAACTCACTGAGATTATGAAGCCTTCGAGTACGATTTCATGTCAAATTTTATATGCAAATTTGTGAAGAAAACGTTTGAGTCAAGCATGAAATAGTACTTAGAAACGTTTCATCATCTCGCTGACCTGCAATTCTAATTTGATTTGATTGCGTCTACTTAGTCTGTCACACCTTGTTCTAACCCAAATACTCCTATTCAAAATATCAGCTTAGATCAGATAACCAAGTCTAGATTAATGGAGTACAAATCAAAGGGTAAAGAATTTCAGGTTCTCCTGTCATATAAATATAGTACTGTATTCGACGTATTAACACCCCCCTTAAACTATTTTATACATCGATCTGCCATCTTTGTTAATATCTCCCGCAAAATTACCTCCCTTTGTTATATTGCTTGTGAAAAACATGATATTTACGTTGTCTTCCTTCAGTTTGGTTGGAGCAATGTAAAATATCGCGTTTTTCAAAAGAAAGTGTGTTTCTTTCAAACTTTCATAGACACACCCCTGGGCGTGTAATACGTAAAATACAGTAGCAATATATTATTGATTTACTTTAAACCTCCCAGACTATTGATAGTCTAGCATTTACTATATACGTTTTCGTCGCAAATGGGTGAAAGATTCCCGCAGCGACGTTAAACTCCATATTCACTCACTCACTTTATACATTTGTCATGTATGGGTGAAATATTCCCGCTATGACGTAAAGCACTACAATTCATTCATTCATACTTTATGGGTGTTTGTGACTTTTGGCTACATGTTTCAGATACACTTCTGAGTTCCTGAACCAGCTGCTACACACGTGGCCGACACACAGTCTGGAGCGCCACATCGCCATCCTCCAGGACTGCATCAAGCGTGGCATGAGCGATGCCGACTCCGAGGCCAGGGCCTTCTCCAGAAAGTGAGCACCGCCCATTCCGCCCAATATCTTCCTTGCTCATGTCAGCCCTCCCAGTGGTGTATCGTCACCGTATGGGTGAACCATTCCCGTTGTGACATAAAATATTATTCATATTTCTACGTATTATATTATTTTGTATTTCATTTTAAAAAATAAAATAGCATTCTGGTCATAGGTGTTGCAAGTGGATACCCAGTTTACTGATTTTGGTGATAAGCGTGTAGGTGAAATGTGCATGATTGTTGTCTGTTTTACGTACGTTACGTTGCCTCACGATTTATTACCCATGAACCATGCTGAACAACATAATTCATCTCTTGAATCAAACAGAAATTTAAGGATACAATCCTTTGTAACATCGTATTAAGATTTTCTCTGGATTTTTAGTCACTATAAGGCCTAGACTTCTGTTAGCCTATCAACGGAATTCCTAGTTTTAAGTGATATTCTTCGAAATTCTAAAAACAGCCACTATTATGACAACAATCTTTCTGAAATCCATATCATCTTAATGACATGTACATTTTTGGGTTCATTTATAATATTTCTCGTTCAAACTTTTCAGGGCATTTTGGGGTTTCGACAAGCACTTCCATGAGCAGGCAGATTCCCTTCTCAACTCCCTGGACCCCTCCAAACAGAAGATGCTGCACGGCGAACTGAGCAACTCTTCCAGCAACAACTCCCTGAACAGCGACCGCGAGAGTCTGAAGGTGGCCGCTGCCAGGTCACGACCCAGGTCGCACAGCACTGACCGCACAGACAGTGGCACACTAGGGTGGGTACCAGGTAGTAGCACATTGATAGAACGTTGGACTTCGCCTACCAGCCACTATCAGCACTGTGGATGTTTGGGCTTTCCTTCTGCCATGAACTTAACAGCAGTGATAAAAGTGAAATATTCTTGAATGCCGCTCTAAACCCCAATTCAAAGAGAACAAAATCTTAGCTTGCTGGATTAAGCAAAGACACTGCCCCAGTTGCCTTCATCATGGAGAGAATTAATAATAGTATTTAGTTTAATGGAAGTATACATAAAATTGAACTGTCTTCTGTATATAAATATATTTGCATTGCTATTTCAGGCGTACACATAGTACTCGGAGGTCAGGGGTCGCAGGTCGGGTCAGTTCGTCCAGAAGTGATGCAGGTGGAGGTAACCTTGGTTACGCACTTTACATTTCGTTACGGGCAACCGCTATAATATATACTACAGTCACTAATTACAATTCACATAAAATATAACTGTCACCATCTGATGTTCTATTTTTATGCACTTTATGTTCTTATGTTCTGGTGTTCTGGTGGTGGTAAAGTTCTGTTCAAGTTCAGATAAAAGTTTTGAAAGTGTTACAGTACTTTGTTGTGTGTTAGTTAATTACTTAGTATGATTTTAATTATGTTCAAATTTAGATTTTTATTCATGTTTAGGGCTCCATTCGATGTCATCTCAGTTGCTGCTAGTTGTTATTAAGCTTCACTTGCTATTTTGTGAATGGAGGTTTTTATACCCAGCATCTGTGACCTTACTAACTATCCGTTTCCTTTCTAAAAAAACCTGTTAGCTCTATTTTTGTTGTTTCGCGGCTTTGTCGCATGGCAATGTGTCAGTACCTTAATACTTGCTCAACCAAAATTAATGTTGATGCTCTTCAGATTCAATGGAAAAATCAGAGAGAAATGTAATCAATCTTGAGTACGCCTTCTTTATGAAAGGTGCAAAGAATGGAGTCATTATTTATTCTACACGATATCCAACATGTTGTAAGACCTGATTCTTTGATAAATAAATTGTGCTTGATGATTTAAGCCTAAAGAAAATCGTTGAAGAGCTGTTCCTATTGTATATTAATTGTCCTACGTTTCCGGAATTCCCCCTATCTATCTTATACTGTCTCTCTCCCTATCCCATATGTTGTACTCTTTATATTTTGTAGCAATTTTTAGTAAAGTTGAGCAAGTTAATTCGAAGTCATTTTGTGCTATTCTGCTGTTTGTAATATCTGCCTGCTTTGTGTAAATTATTATTATTATTATTTTTTATTTTTTTAGATAAATCATGCGTTGCTCATGTCCTTATTTGAAAGAAAAATGTTCTGCTCATTATAAATTATGTTTTTGATGTGTTCATTTTCATTTATGACAGAAACACATACATCTCTTACAGTTCCTACTGGATATATGTCCACTAAATAATTTTGGAAAATAAAACATGAACACATTTTACACGACTAGAGCAACATTGGATAAACAATTAATTAATATTAATTTTCATGATAATGACATTTATAAGAAGATTTATCGATAGAGAAAAACAGCCGAGTTGCCCAATCTGTAACAATTGTTAGCCATGTTTGTGTATAAAGGCTTTTTCTTATCACACTAGACTCGGATTTTGAAGTCGACACCGACATTCGCCGAGCAGCAGGTAAGCCGAGGGTGAAAGGTCATGTAGAGGGTGTCACGTGACCTATTAACAGTCACGTGCCCAGCCCAGGTAAAAACTAGACCGCTTGCCTCTAATACACTGCTCAGCTGTGAATGATTCCTTCCTTCCTGTCTTTTCAGTATCCTCCTTTGTTTATTGAAAAGAAAATACTTTTTTTTTGTGCACTTGTAATGTTTTCCATATCATTTTCACAGTTTTTGATCCTGTTGCAGAGAAAAAACCATATCAGTCCCCTTACGCGCAGACGATAATTCGTTCTAGTAGCGCGGTGGATTTGAGCGGACATAATGGCACGCCAACCAAGCCGCGCTCATCCGCTATGTTAATGGCCAGTAGGCTAGCAAAAGGATCGACCAACTCACTGCGTAAGCACTAACCTTCTACCCACATATTCTTTATGTAAATTTTAAAGTCGGAATGACCGAGTGAGGGTTCTTGGATACGCGTCTTCTCATATCATGCTGTAGTGTACTTGTCCCAAACCTTAGTATATCTCATCACTGTCCTGTTGCACAAACTTTGCGTTTTGCGATCTTGCACATTTGATCATTTCAAATACATTTCCGCCCCCTACCATCACTTTCCATAAAGTATCGTTTCATCTTAATTTTATTTTATACAAAATTGCAAATTTAAATTTTTAATTTTTAAGTGTAAAGTTGTACGTTGACACATTTGTTTGCTCTTAAAATGTCTTCCATTTTCATCTGGTTTTGCTGCCTTTTTAAGTCTGTACACTGCTATCCATCCGTGATCACTAGTAAACATTACGAGTATTTCATTTTCATAAATCAGTGTATCCAAGAACTCTCAATTGCTCATTCGTGACTGTACATTGCCAATGATGACCAATATTTGGTATGTTCAATCTTTTGAAAATACTCGTCTCGTTTTTTTTTGTTTCTGGTATACAGAAGTAATGAAAATTATGAAAGATTCCCCCCCTGTTCTTGTCGAGGCGCTGTGGGTAGTCTCTTAAGCACAGGATATCTCTGGTTGTATTGTATCCCGTAGATATATACACATGCTTGTATATACATACATGCTTGTATATGCACTGGATTTAGTTTGGGAATAAATGTAAGAAGTATTCGCATCTATCTGATGACCGAGTCCAGAGCTATCCTGTTAGAAGAAAGTAGTATTCACTGTAGAATATACTGTATATAAATATATAAATATACCCAAATACTCAACCCTAGTATATAAGAATATATATGGGACATAGTTTATTATACGCTTTTGACATTCAGCTACAAGTATGAAAATATTCAGATATTATATTGCACATTAATCACTAGCATAGTTACAAATTCAGAATATTCATAATATAATGCTGTTCTAATTCTAATGAAATATATTTTAAATGTTTACTGTCTAGCAAATAACAACTATTACAGAAAGGTAATGATACACCCTTGTAGTGGATAGTATTAGTAGTAGGTGTAGGTGTAGGCGATAGGTAGGTGTTGTATAATATCCCACAGATATATTGGAAACCCTACTTTTATCCAAGCAACAGGATTGAGTGATTCTAGTGTTTACATCCCCCGTTTATTTTATTTTGGCTGTAAGCTTATCAGTATTGTCCTGTATGGCCGACAGCTTCTGTTCCGTGTGTCATGCAAGAGTTGTCTGCCCATGTGTCCATTGTATCATTATGCATATCAGTACTTTCATCGTTAAATTACTTGATTTTTTAGAACACATGTAACGTTTTTTTATGATGTTGTATGCATTTTTAAGTATGAAAGTAAACTTTATGCCTGCTTAAATTAATTTCTTATGGGTGTGGGAAGGGGGGTATTTGGAAGTTATGTAAAATATAATCTGACCAACTGTTGTACTATTGGAAGTATTTTATTGACTTATTTTCTTGTATAAAATAAATTTGAAGTCGGTTGGGGTAAGGGTATGTTGGGTGGGTATGTACAATGGAATATGACAAATCTGAAAAGAATGTTATTCGGTATGTGGTAAAACAATGTTACCAGTATGCGTATTCACTGGACTGGCTCATATCCACTCAGTGATCTCATGCCAAAAGATTTATGTGCAATTAATTGGCAGTGCTCCAAGGTGACCCATAGAATGCAATATCTTGTAAACATTCGCGACTTAATTGCTGATAAATGTCCAAAGGTTGACCAACAACCACATCAGGTTATTCACCCTCAAATACCATGTTAGCTTAGAATCTCAAGTCGAGTGTATATTGCTGGTTTTGTCATAAAATGCATGCTGGGTTGTTGAAGAAGCAATACTCTGGGATGTCTTGAATAGTCGATATACCTGTAAAATGACAGTTATCTCACTATGAGATCTACTATTAAAGAATTCGAGTTTTTTTTAATGAAGATAAATATCATGCCCTGAGATTACGAGGCATTTTTTAGCACGATTTTATGTTCAATTCTAAGTTGTAATCATAAATCCCCATACCGTAATAAATTTGAGTTTGACCATGAAATCGCACTAAAAAGGTTTCGTAATCTCTAGTCCGGGGTTGTTTTTTTTCACTATCACAATTAACTCGGTGTTTAATGTCAAGAACTGTTGTTCAGGGAAACTCGTAGAATTCCAGTATTTTTATGGCCGTGTATATTGTCGACCATTTGACCTTTTACAAATGATTTAAAGTACACTGATCTAAACTTTACTTAATTCTGGTCGTGGTACGAGTCATTAAAGTGCTTCAAATACAGGACAGATATTTGTTGCATAGCTTTATCCAACAAATTGCAAGTTTGGAGATGTTGATGCAAATTTAGTACACATGAATGACGATATAGAAATAGTTATGGTATCTGTTAAGCCAAACGAATTGAGTTTTATGTTATGAAAATTAGGTTAGAAATACATAATTATTATTGTGTCAGATGAACAGAACTATTTGCATGACTTTCTTTTCAATTTGCATTTCACACATTTATTATATTGGACTGGTATGACTACTGTAGTACATATTTTATCACAAGAAATGTTCTTATTCAAGGGTATGCGTCTTGTATGAAAAAGAAAAGACTATTATTTTTTTCTCCATCTTGATTCTCCGTAATGTAGACATTCATTTCATTAGACCTGCCTCGAGTCTCCGTTCTTCAAACATCCATGGAGTCATTTCCTTCGCATGTTATTTGATCTACACTTATTCACACCTTGTATTGCAATGCATTATAGAGGACTCTTGGCCTTTTGTGATCTTTATTTGTGGATGTATGGACGGGAGTCGAAAGCCTTGGAAAGGTTTATGTATACATTATTGGAATAGCAGCATGGCACTTCAACTGGGTGTCATCGCTGCGCACTACAGAATTCGGTGGTGGCTGTGGCATGCGTTTCTTTAAGTATTTGAAAAGACAGACACTTGAATGAAGGGGTTTACACATTACTACTTGTTATAGGTAGGCATGGTATGTAAATATGAGAGTGGCTCTTTAAATATTGCTGATTCGAGGCCGATTTCTTAACCGGCTGGTACCTTGATTTTTACTTTAATACGAAATCACCAACTATGAGTGCGCTGGAGTGTGCGAGTTCATTAAGTAATTATCTGGGTTGATACTACTGTATGGGATCTCATTGCACAATGGCGTTCTTCACATAATTTGGCCCGTTTAATATGTAGTTGTTATATGGAGTAATGATAATGGACTATCGACGACTGATCCGATGTGCTACTGTATTTGAGTATAGAGAGAGCTAGAGACTGTGTGTGTATTGCGTGGCTATTCAAGTGTGTATATAATGATACATCTCTGTGAATACCTTCATGTCATGAAAGT
>JAUTBR010148106.1:0-12473 GCA_032361205.1 Pseudorimula midatlantica
TTAGTTAAGGAATAACCCAAACCGGAAAATTAATAAACACCACTATATACCAAATCGTTCAGTAGGATGTCAGGAATCAGGAAATGCATGATGCCAGACATGAAAACAATTACTGGGATTGCTGCAGCACTAAAATCCCAATTAAAAATTGAGGAAATTATTGGACAACGAAGTCAACTTCATCTATATCAATACCACTTTATTGCATATTTATGAGTACACTTGTCAGTACAATACCGGTACATAGATGTGATTTTACATGTATTTACATTGCGTTCTTCCCCACAGCTATAGGTATATGTCCTTGATTGTCATAACACATGTAGTTCAGTAGGCGAGACAAGAACTATACAGCAAATGTTCAGACTGGAAATCTCTTAACGGAGTGCTAATAGAAATAGATAATCCATATATGTTCAACACAAGGACTGGTGCCGCGAGATTACGAAACATTTTGAGCATGATTTCATACTCGAGATAAAATTGTATATGGTGGATTTGTGAACAGAACTTTGAATTGAGAATGAAATCATGCAATACAAAGTTTCGTAATTTCACGGCCTGATGTAGCTTATTACATAAGCCAAATTATACTTTAGTTTTTAATGTAATATGTGAAATTACATAAGAAAATCTGCTACTTTTTATTGTCTCATAAGTAAACATATCCAGCCTACAACACACTTGAAAGAGGCAATGCTTTATTATTAAAAATAGCATCAGGGTATATTATAATGTTGGTCACGTGACACTTGAAAACAAACAAGATTTAACAACAAAAGATATTATGTTTGAATAATAATATGCGTAATAATTCCAAGAGCGTAAATTAATATGCTTCCAGATAGCGTAAATTAATATGCTTCCAGATAGATTATTAATCATAATTCTATATTTAAATAAGAAATGTCTAAATCTAATTGAATTGTATAGAAATCCACATTATGACAGATTTTTGTTGTTGACATATACATGTACTTCAAAGATGACACATTGAAGAAAATGAGATAGAGAAATCATAATTCACTAAAGTGTTTAGTTAAAAGAACTTATAACACTAAAATGTCTGCTTCCTCCCTTTGAAGACTAGACTTTTACAAATCTTGTGGTAATTTATTCATAATTCCCAAGTATGCTAATGCTAATTTATTATGATCAATAAAGTCACAGAACATATTAAGTGATAAAGTATTGTATTTTTCATATAATTGACTAGAATAGAAAACAATACATAATATGCTGAGTGAAGTACAATAAAGTATAATAATAATAGTAATAATAATAATAATAATGATGATAATATGCATGCACAGAAATAAATTATGACATTTTTAGAAAATATTGCAATAAGAATAACATGAAATGTCAGACATATTTTGTTTGCGTGGTTGAAAAAGTAAATGTCATCCTTATGAACTAAAAAAAGTGTTCATCAAAACTAGAAATTAACAACTTGTAATATGTTTGATTTGGAAGGCTCTTTTCAAAATAGTGTATGTAAAGCCTAACCAATATTAATGTTCAGAAATATATTAACTACTGGCAAATCAATTACTAGTACTCAATTCCATAAAAGCAGTTGATCACTTGAACTGAACACAATTTCTATGGAAAACGTTTCTTAGCACAGCAGATGTAATAATAAATATACTGTAATTTTACTTCTTGAGATTATTCACTATGACAATGTATAGATATCAGTAGAGAATCCACTCATAAGACACTGAATATTGGTACAGAATCCATTCTTAGACTATTGTGGATATCAGTAGTTTAACATCTTGCTCAATGGCTCAATAGTAGTAGTATATATTAATGTCTCACAAACACTACACATGTTAACATCAATACTATTAGTGCATGGGAATGATGACAATGGCATTGGTGAAGGTGAATGGATGATTGAAAATCAATACAATTTTAAATGACACTATAAAGAGATGGGGGTGGTAATACATTTCCTTGTCTTTGTGTAGACATCAGCATTTTGAAAAAAGAGAAATCATAAATTAAAATATTTAAAAAAAAATAACATAGCAATTGTGACAATAGCAAACTTAACACATAGAAAACACAACTTAACTTTTTTTAAATTATTCATTATGACAATATTTAATGTGCGAGAAAAGCAAATAAACAGGTTGAATTAAAATGAAATGAAAACAAAACTGAAAATAAAAACGGACACAATACTCCATTTCGATATGATATAGATGAGGATGACATAGAGGTCAAGTTCAATAGCACTATTGAGTGAGTAGTAGGCTGAAAATAATACTGTATCCTGCTGTATCATAGGCTCATAAGTAAACACATAAGAAAATGAGTAGGTTGAGACAACAAAGGAAATCTTAAACATATACAAAACCATAGGTTATAACATTTTTCTAACAATTTAATATCAAGTGTTATTGAAATCCATTCATAACTACGGTATTCTATTTGTATAAAAACATAATTCTAAAAAATAATCTTTTCGTGACCCATACCCATATATCTGATTGCTACCAAAGTTAAAAATTCTCTTCTGTGTGACAATGTACCAGCAAAGAAAGTCGTAACTGCATACAATGACAATTACTATAAGCCTTCAGTCCTAAAAAAAAAAAAGAAGAAAAAGAAAAAAGAATGAGACATCTCCACACTCTGAAATATCGATTTACTGAGCTAGCAAACATGTCCGGCCTTTCTGTGAACGTAATCCCACAGATTACGGCTTAGTGTGGCTTTGAAAATCAATAGTCAATTTTCCCAAGGTGATAATCCTTGGCTTAGTATAATCCTCTGAGAAGCTCTGTCATGGTGTATTGTTACACAGACTTCCACGCATCATACATGAAAGCCACAATTGATCTGCAATGCAAAGAGGAAGTACTGTGGTCATAATCCGGAGGACAGATTGAAAACCCAGATTCCTACGAACAATCTAGGACAGAGCCATATGAGAATATCTTCCTTTTACCAACCCCTCTTTTTACAATTGTGTGTAAAACATGTGACATATGATTTACAATTGTATGTAAATCATGTGACATATGATTTACAATGTTATGTAAATCATGTGACATATGATTTACAATTTTATGTAAATCATGTGACATATCATTTACATTTCTATGTAGTTTTATGTAAATCCTGCGACATTGCTTACAATTTTATGTAAATCACATGACATCTATGAGACTATCTTAGATAATCTGCAACACTGAGATTTTTTTTTGTGAAGCAAAATAGTTTCATTCTCTTTATGTAAATTCAACTTTTCCCTAAAAATATTACCTACAAAACATTGCGTGAATCATTTGAAACTGGCGTGAGATTGATCGATGTGTTGCTTAACTTCAGTGATACTTCATGGCCGGACATTAATCTGCTTACAAATCAAAATGTTGAGTCTTTAATGGAATACCAAGCATTGAATTTCAGAAAAGAAATGTAAGATAACAGCATGCAAGCACTAACAAGCAACAGAACAACGGATCTAACAACAACTCAATTAATGCGTAGAATATGATATTGCACTCATATTTCCTCAAAATGCATGACTCAAAATATCGAGGAATTTGCCTGTCTCAAAAACACAGATTAACCAAATTCAAACCACTGGTACAGGATTACCAAATTTGATTTGGGTTCAATTTTTTTTTAGAAAAGCATGTACTATGAAATGAGCTACTAGTGTGTCTTATAATAAAGAATGATAACAATAACAAAGAAAAGTGGTTAGATGACACAATATCTTATTGCAGCCAATCATGCAAATAATGTACGAATACATTTCCGATACCATTATGCCTTATACGTTTGTTCCAGGCCACCAGCACATTTTAAACAATATTACCATAATCAAAATATTCAAATAGATTGCTATTGCATTTTAGAGAGAAATAGAAAAAACCCATTGTAAACAAAACTCATAAATACTTCTTTTGCATAGTCAAAGTTACGAAGAAACAAAACACAATCAATATTCCAAAACATTGTGATATTCCTTCTTGCAATATAAAATAAACCCAAGAGAAGCTTCGGATTGTTACATACTTCTAACTCTGCTATTGCCCACACTATCTGATAGCACTATAGAAATCAGGGTCCCATTTTACGTAATGATCGTAGCGCTATGAAAGTCCTAACACCATATTTGCTATTTCCACATTATTTGCACGCAAATGCAGAGCCAATGGTAACTAAATTAGACTTAGCCCTAGCATACTTTAATCACAATATTGGATAACTTATAGACAATTTTGTTAATTACGGTAATGATTAAAACTTCTGAAATGTATAATTTGGCTATATTATTAAAGTATCACAAAATAACAAATTGTATTTTGTTTGTTTTTCATTAAAAAAATTAATTACCGATCTAAGAACCTTGGAAAGATCCAATGCATGATCTTATTTATCTAAATGGAACCTGGAAGTATGCATACTTTGATACCTACTAATGGTTCTGCCAACGCTGACCATGAGCGGCAAATAATATTAAAATAGTGAATAGATAAATATAGAGCTATGGCTCTTGTAATGCTACGAATATTCTGCGGAAGAGGAACCTGGTGCACAATCCCTTTTCCCTTAAACACTAGAGAATCGGCAAAAACTTTGAAAGTTTTTTAAAGTAAGGAGACAGGGAGAGACACGAATAACAAACACGAATCATACAAAATTGAAACACACATTTTCTCGTGATTTCTCATTGTTTTTGGCACAATTTAAGTATTCAATAAATGGACCCTGTATTCAGTGAAGGGAAGGGGGGAAAAAAAGGGACCAACATATATATATAATATAATATAATAATAAACATGATAAATGAAATGATGGGTAAATAGAATAATATCACTGACACCCTAATCATGATAATTTTAATATCATAAATTACTTGTGCGATGGTACAAACGTGACAATATTGAAGCCGCCGAGGCAGATTGAGTAGTTAGTATAAGAGCATCTGTCACACCCATAGCAGGTTATATAATATTGCTACACTTTGGTACAAACACCACGCACAGAATCTCAATCCGGTTTCCATAGATCTGGATTATGACATTGGCTGATAATTGATAAATAGTTTCTAAAACATTCTAGCAAAATATCATAATCAATTGAACTTGTGTAGCATCGTAAATCAATTCAAATGTCCTTCGTATAATTGCACTACAAGTTTTCTCAAATGGAATTAACAATATTTATAATAATGGATATTTATGATATGCTCGGTTGAACATACAAGACATGTTCAAAGCACTACATTGGTAACAGAATCTCAAATATCTTCTGCTGTTATGTAACAACTTTTACCAAAAATATTGCAACTGGTTGAACTGGAGAATTGGTAACAACCTGAATCAATTCAAATGTCCTTCATATATTTGCACTTAAATATTTCTCATATCAAATATTAACTAAATAACAAGTAATATCTAAATAATTCTGTATACTGAATACTGCATAATGGCAAGACTGGTAACATATATCAACACTTACTATTTGGATGTTTCTATGTAATAGTGATTCCTTGAAATAACACCCCACAATGTACTGCAGATTCAGGTAAACCGCAAGGACATGCTTGGAACCAACTCGCCCCCCTGAATATTCAAATAGGAGGTTAAAAAGTGCCAAAATTACGAGATCACATTAACCCTCTCCATGTTGGAGGTTACCGGAGTTGCCCCAAAGAGCTTTATCTGTGTCTAATCCAGCAGGGAAAGGGTTAAAGGAACTGTGCCGTAATTCATTTTTAGGATGGAATAAATAATGCAATCTTTCTGGTTGGAATCTACCTATTAGTCGAAGTTTCACTAACTTAATAATGTTTCAAAAGAGACCCCACACTACACATTACAAACTGAATCAGATACTATATAAATCAGCAGCAAAAAAAATAAATTAAAATTAAATAGTGACAAAAAATATCAAAACATCTTTTCATAATACATTACAATGTTCGCACAAAATTATGGAAGGACATTTGAAAGACATGATTCTAATGGAGTTTGAATGAAAATAATCGAGCTTTACATGTCTGTCATCGATTCAACAAAATGACATGCATATTCCAGATGCATGTCAACAAGTTCAGAATTAATACATGTGTATAACAAGAATCTCAGACAGACGTAGTCTTTGAACTAAGAGGGTCGGAGAGGAGGAGGGACATTTAAGGAATGGCAGACTACAATTCTTCGTCCGTTGCAATGTCACGTGCTCAGCCGCATACGCTTGACCTTGGCCCGATGATTCTTGAACCAGAGTTGGACGTTCTTGGGTTCCAGCCGAGGGAACTTCTGCCTGTAGTCCGAGCGGTTCAGCTCTTCGCAGTACTTGTCGATCATGTACGCCGACGGGTGTGTGTCCTCGAGGAACCACTTCTCCAGTTTGGGAATCTCGGTCAGCGGGTCAATGAAGACTCTCGTGCGCCTTTTCCGCGACTCGTGATGCTTGTGGTGAGGGTTGTGGGGAGACGTGCCGTGAGGTAAGGAGTTTGCCTGGGGCGAGTAAAATCGGGCGTTCACCGGGTAGTAAGTCATCAGGGGGGGAGGTAACTGTGGCACGTGCAGCGGTTGCGCCATCTGCGCGAGCGAGAGGGCAGCCATGCTCGCGGCGCTGGACGTCACCACGGAGGGCATCATCATAGACCCGTGGTACTCATGTCCGAGGGACTCCTTCTTGATGGCAGACATGGGCTCGTCACCGGAGACGCTCTGGTCAGAGTCGCTGGAGCCGTAGTCGTCCTCGTCGTCGTAGTCATCGTGTTCGTTGCTGTCCATGAGGTCGTCGTCCTGGTGACCGTTGCTGTAATTGTCCAGTTCTCGCTCGTGCCGCTGCCCGTTCTCGATACTTCCCTGCGTAGGGACGTCGCTGCACGGGTAACTACATTGTTCCGACTTGACGTTGCCCTCGAGCCCGTTCTGACAGGCGCTGGGTATCTCATGCTTGACGTTGGCCTCGTAACGGTCCAGTTCCATTTCGTTGCTGGCATCGCTGGACTTCACGTTGTTGTCCTGAACAGGCAGCGGCTTCTCCGCGCTTTCTGGAGGAGTGGTCTCCACTCGTTTCTTTGACACCGAGAGGTCACAGGGCTCATCGGACTGCCCGTCCGGAAGCATGGGGTTCGAGTACGGAAACGGGATCATGTACACAGCGTTTCTGTTCGGAAGGTATGGAATACCGCCCGGGCCGATTTCACCATTCTCCTCGTTCTCGAAGGAATCGTCCATGGCCTTGGAAGCGCGGCGCTGAGCGGCGCGGGCATTCTTGAACCAGTAGATGATGTTGGTCAGGTCCAGAGGACGCCGCCCCTTTCGAGAGTTCAGCGAGTTCAGCTCGTTCATGTAGTGGATCATCTGCTCCCGGGTAGGATGCTGGTTCTCCTGGAACCATTTCTGGAGTCGCGGAATCTCATGCTCGGGGTCGAAGGAGGTCCGGATTCTGGTACGGCAGTGATTAAACAACGGCGAGGTCAAGTTGTTTTCCTTGACATCGAATGGAGATGTGGGGCTTATTGGCTTGGCTACATCCCCGTTCTTCTCAGCATTCAACTTTTCTTGCAGAGGATGAATGGCAGTAGTTGTAATAGAAGTAGTTGTAGTAGGAGTTGGTGGTGGTTGTGGTTGATGCGGCGCCCTCAGACGAGCCCCCAGCTGGTCTTGGTACCACTTCTCAAAAGCAGTGAGCATATCATCAGACACACTGTCCAGCTTTTCTCCGCGCGATAGGGACGACAGCAGATTCTGTGGACATAGAAATTTCCATAAATATTTAACCTATTTCAAGATACACAAAATGAATTACATATCTGATATGGTCTTAAAACAGGTGTGCATGTAACATATAATCTTCGCTCACAGATGAAATCATATTTTTCAACATGAAACATAAGCCATTAACAATAATAATAATATTTATTTTACATTTTCAAATTAAATTAAGGTTTTGAGTAGTTCAAGACTCCTTCACAGCTAATTAACTTATATAACATGGATAGATAATAATAATAATGTTCACATCAATGAAGAACAATATATACATACTCTAAATATCAGGAATAATATATATACTTTTTATGAAAGAAAAAGAAATGTATTTTTAATATAATAATATAATGCTAAGATAGAAAAACTAATAGTGAAATGAATAATATAAGTTTTGAATTATATTAATTATCTCTCAACTTGAATTTCAGTTGTTAAACATTGTACACAAACTTTTAATGATCAAGCCGTACGCACCTTTTCAATAGGACATCCGACATCATTGAGCAGTCCTTGAGAGTGTGACAACAACAGTTGTAGCAGTTTGTCCTTTATGTCCTCCGTCGTGCTCAGTTTGGGCGGACTGCAACACGAAATAAATCGGTCAACACGCAAACTCACCGAAGCGTTTCCTATCACACACATTTTTACAGTAAATTGTAAAATTTCACGAAGATGTGATAAGCCGTCAAATAAAACAAAAGCAAACATTCCCAGTTTTAAAATCTCTAAACTTTATTTCTAAAATGTTCAATTGCAATAATTTTCAAATTAATAGTCATTTCTAGTTGTCATAACAATAACATCATTTGAATGTTATCTGTTGAAATATTTACCACTTATTACAATTCGTGTAAAATTTGTGATCTTTTTAACCAAATAGATTTTGCACCATTTTCAAATATTCACTTGCCAGGTTAATTTAAAGACACATTTCCACAAAATTGATCATCAATTGTTTAGAATTTCCATCTAAACATCTATGTATACACCAAATTTTAAAATTCAATTAACACATACACAGTAGAAAGAACTTTGGACAACAACAAAAAAAGACGAGAAGACACCTCCATAAAATGGAAAAAGATATTAAACCTAAGAATTATGTCTTTGACGTATATCCTAGTTAAAGTGAACAACATTGTATGAAGATAACGTGTGATGAATGGTCTGACAAAAGGATCACCATGTCATAGGCTAGGATTAACATTTTGCTGGTGAGATTTATGCAGAGGGCTTTATCTAATCCGGGGATATGTTTAACATCTGGCTATAGTTTAGCCGAGATATACTACGGTAGATGTAGGTTAGGGTCGACAACGTAGGTCGACAACGTAGGGTGTGTGCAACAGGAACAAGCATAAGACAGGGCAAATAAGAAACTACTTTTAATAATCCAAACATTTTCTAAAATTGTCTGTAAAAGCTATAACACTAGTCAATACACGTCAAATTATCTATTTTTCCCACTCATATGATGAATAAATTTTATATAATATTTCTCATAATGTTTTTAAAAGAGTCATTAAAGGCATAAAATCACATATAATAATGGTTGTTTTGGACTAGTCCTTAGCTATATCTGTAAAGTACATTCACTTGATATACATAAAATCATGTTTGAACAAAAAGCGTTCCACCGCTGTGTGGTTGACAAATCCCCACTGAAGTCCCAAGATAGACAACCTGAATATGGTCCATATGTGTTTGCTTCATAATATATCATGCAAGGACATATATATAACTCTAATGTTCGCTCGCAGATTCCTTCATAGATGAGTTGATGCATCAAAGACAAGATAAATAGCGGAATGTTCCCTTTATTCATATAAAATATTAATATGTTGATAACTATTGAGTACTGTGGACTAAGTACATCAGTAAATAATAATTTGTGGGTGGATAAATCCAGCATACCAGTAATTTGTCTCAGATTGAAATTGGTTTGTCCATTAACTGTGTTATTATGCCTTTAATATCAGAGCTTTAAAATATAAAACTTAAATCATAAATAGTTTATGCAATGTTTAGACCCATAAGCAATCTAATGATTGCCAAACAGGATGCCATAATAATCTTAGGAACAATATTAAATAATAAAAAAGTTATTTTTAAAAAGCACAACAAAAACCCAACACAATGATAATGGCAAGCATGATCACTACCAGATCTATTTTGCATACCATAAACAAATTCAAAGTTATATTTTTAATAAATTGGTTCATGGATCTTTTCGAGGGTACTCTGATGTCGGAGGAGGGGACAAATTAAAAAATAAAATTGGCAAATAGAGTTAATGGATTTTCATAATATTCATGGATCAAACAGCTGGAGTAAAAATAAATAAAAATAAGCAATACCTATCCACTCTGTATGAACACAAACCTTCAGCTATAGCTCATCTTTGTATTCGCATGAAGGAATGTGAATCGTAATACATGTAAATGACTAAAAAAAAAATCCACAAAAAAATGTTTTTCCAAATTTTTCAATTCTTTTTCATTTTTTTCTCTCGAGAAAATGGAGTCGGCGGATCCCTGAACCAATTCATTAAAAAAAAGAGGCCTTATCCGTTAAATAAAAAGAAGAAAAAAAAGGAATACCGTAATGTGTTTTTATATACAGTACTCCCTCGAGATAACACCCTTCGATGCACCGTGGATTATATAACACAACGCGGGGTCCTACGCGTATATTCTTCTATGTTATTGAATAGTGTCAGAGTGTGATACACTTCTGGAAGAAGGAAGACATATTTCTGTAGTATTTTCAAAGGCTTGAATGTGATATACATTGGAACTCAGTGGGAGAGCATGACATGGAGGAAACTGTGATACTGCGCCGCCGCCTCGCCAACTGACATAATGTACATAATGTTACTGTGTTATTGGGAGTCTTGGGTGCACATGTACAAGAACTGGAACAGCGATAGGTTTTATTTATAAAAAAATGTAATTCAGGTTTTTAAGAATCGTTTTCTGGATTCTTTCACTAATATCACAACTTGTCAGTTTAGGGCAGGAGGAAACCTGCAACATCCGTTGCGCTGATAGTTGCAGTAAACCTGCAAGCACTGGCTGGTACTATTGCATAGGTGGATGAGCGATGTTCTACTGTATATAGGGATGTTTTATCGTGGATGCACTAAAGCTTACTGGACAGATGCAGCATAGGTAGATGAGAGATGCATTACATTTGGGTTTAGAGTCGCTTTTAAGATTCTTTCATTCATTCATTCAGCTTGTCAATTTAGGAGAAAACCCAGAACATCCGTAGCGCATTAAGCGTCTGCTGGTACTGACAAAGGAAGATAACTGCATTGCCACTGTACAAACAGCGCATGCCATCAAGATCGCACCAGAAAGGCAACTTTCGCAAACATTGATGGCGGGCTCCTGTGACAGGATTTGAACCCAGGGTTTTTGGCTCCAAATTCCAACTGTTCTATCATTCTACTACATGTTGTGATGTTTTATCTTGGCTGCATTAACGTTTACTGGACTTTCTGAAGCTGCCTATGGGGTTGGGAATTTATGCAGGTTATGTTCTACGTAATGCAACAGGTCCTCCAATATTAGCTGTTTGGACATGGGTGTAGGCTAACTCTATATGTAGCAATATTGTATTTTGGTGAGCTGGTTTATTGGACATGAAGTGGATCAGGATGTTCTGAAATTGCTTGTGGTTAATAATGTATTATCTTGTGTACACAGGAATTAAAACACGAATGTTCTGAAATTGTTTCTGGTTAAAAACTGGCTTGTATGCATACAGTATGTAATCATTTGTACTAGTCAGGATTTCCACCGGTTTTCATGGTGCTGGGTCACTGGAATATCATGCCACAGATAGAACATGGACACCCCAGTACGCATGACCTATTTTAGTTTGTCGTCTAATAAGTGACGCATGACCTATTTTAGTTTGTCGTCTAACAAGTGACACTATTATTAAGTATGTGGTGGAATTAGTGGTATGATTAGGCGTGAAGGCATTGCACGAGGATAGGCATTATAAGAATTTTTATTTTACTTGTTTTATCTATTAACACATAAAAGATTTGCACTGGTTTTTACTGGCGTCTTCGTGATGCTTGTTTATCACAAATCCATAAATTCCACAAAACATTCAATTAACTCGATTAGACTTTCAAGGATAATACCTTGCAGATGCTGGGAGACAGACAACCTTTCAAAATGTGAGAAAAATGTCCTTACCTTGAGAGACGAATTCTAAGAGTGGCCACGTTTGTAAGTTCGCTGAGAATGTCATCAACACTTGCTTGCTCATTTTCGGTTATAGCATCAAATGTGAGAGGTTTCCAGTTTTTAATCTGAATAGCGCCTGCAATAAAACATTTATACAGTGTCAAAGATTTATTCAGCGTCATCGAAAAGGCAGAAACATAGCATACCATACCATACCAAAGTAAGATGTTGAATTACATGTACGTATTCTACGATAATAATAAAAACATACATCAACATTATTCAAATGAAATATTTAAATACCCCTCAAAATAATTAACCAGTAATGAAACAACTAATTTTAGGTATTTCTCCAAAACTGAATTACTTTTTTTTAACCAGTATATTGAATGAGTATTTTTTTTAAAACACCATAATTATCCAGTAATTTTTTTTTACCAGTCTTGGGCAGTGTGGGTATAAATTAGTGGAACTTAAAAATATTACAAAACCATGACAAACTGCA
>JAUTBR010148438.1:0-18305 GCA_032361205.1 Pseudorimula midatlantica
AATGCATTTATTTTCAGGTAAAACCGTGCTAGACGACCATATCGGTCAACCAACTGTGATATTATGCCTTTAATATCAATGTTATCCTACTTTTATCAACTCGTAGGATAACATTAATATTTAAAGACACTCGGTGGAGATGCTCTATAATATTTATATATATATAAATATATATATATATATATATATATGCTTTATCACATTATCACATTATTACATTATTGTATATTATGTTTGTGAGATCGATTATTTACCTTGTATGCTTAGAATGACTGCAGTCAAAAGTACAGCATCTATAGTTCGGCACATCTGAAATAATAAAGCATATTTTATACTTGTGTCAAATTATTCTCCTTCTATGCCCACATCATAGGATTCGGTGATAGAATAGTATTTTTATATTTGTATTTTAGTTTTAATTTTATAATATAATAACTATTGTTTATTGAAATGCTATCACCGAACCCCTGTGACCCATATCGCATCGAGATTGCGTGAAAAACAATTCCGTTAAGGCCCACCGCAGTTGTGCGCCAAATCGATCAATCACTTATGAAATATTACCTGACACAACATCATATCGAATATCAATAGGTATTGACATCGTAGATGTTTTTGGTAATTATCGGCTCGTGATCATTACTTTGATGTATAAGAATTACTCTTTTTAGAATATTGACTACTCTTCGTTATATGCGCTTTGTTCCTTCACTGCGGGAGAGAACAGGTGAACATAATTCAATATATTATTGGCTATATATGCCCCCACAAAATCCATCCGGCCACCGATATATGAGAATACAATTTACACACATGACATCATAGTTTGGTCGAGGTGTGTGTCTTGGGGCTATAGTTCGAGTACACTGACTCACTGTACATAAGCTAAAAGCTAATGGCACTCACAAGGACCTGGGGACTTCAACTCAGAAAACAAATCGATTGATTGATGGATTTGATGGATTTGATGGATTAGATGGATAGATAGATAGATAGATAGATAGATAGATTGATGGATGGATGGATGGATGGATGGATGGATGGATGGATGGATGGATGGATGGATGGATAGATCGATGGAAGGATGGATGGATGGACGGACGGACGTGCGGATGGGTGGATATATAGAGAATCTCACCCGAGTGTGTTTTGATATCGTTTTTATCCTGCATGGCAAGCCTCGTATTTACGTTACTTTTATCAACGAGTAGGATAACAACGATATCAAAACACACGAGGGTGAGAGTCTATGTATCACCCAATGTCATTCTAAGTCATATAAGAAGAAAAATAGCACATTTGAAATGTTTTTACTGGGAATCATATGGATAGCTGATGGGCATTTGCATTGTGACGTCATAACATTGTTATGATGAAGATGACACCACAATGGTAGACTGTTGAACTTTCCAGTCACATGACCGAATATGATCACATGATTACAATCATTTTAATTGATATCTCCCGGAGATATAAAAAAAGATATCTCCCGGAGATATACATTTTATCTACAGCATATATCTACTCTCAAAGCCTATATTGGGTGATAATATCATGTATCATCATATATCAATAGTCCACTTGAAATATAGTAAATATCACATAATTGCTTGACAGTCACGCTGTATGATAAGACATAAATGCAATCATTACATTTCATCTTTACATTGTTAATACAGTCGTTTACATATTCCTTTAACAAATCATTGTTTAAATTTTTATTATTTTATTTCTTTTGGCATGCTTGTTTCTTTCCATGCTTGTTTTATTTTCTTGCATTTCTAATTGGTGATCTTATTTGTTAATTAATAATATGGTCGTCACCTATGGGTGAAAGGATTCCCGCTGTGACGTTAAGCAATAATTAATTCATTCATTCTTATTCATATTGCTACATACTATGAACATTAGTCCCAAGGTGCACATCTATCACTACATTTCAGTTCTCCGACGTCTCGATATTTAGCATCTTGTAACTGAAATTCAATTGGTATGTTTGGAGATTTTGGGGTCATGATCATGAATTGTGACGAAGAATAAGAAAATGTTCGCAAGGGTTAGATAGCCGCTGATTTATAGGAATTATTAATAGATTGATTGTTACGGTTGTCATCCGTCCTCAAATATCAAATTTGTGTTGCTAAATATTCGACGGAGGTTAAGTGTAGTCATAATGGTCTGTGTTTCGAAGATGCGAGTCATATAGGTGTCAACGTATCAATGAATATTCCAGGCTTCCCAACAATGGCTACAGTTACAGATGCTTCCTGGAAGACAAACCAGGGACTGATTGAATCCCACATCAACAAAACAAGTTTTTGACAAGCAGCGTTTTAAGCACGTGACTTTCTCGCGTCGCGACACCGTGTGGATGTTAGTCAATGAGAAAAAGATAATTAAAAACTCGACGGGAGCGATCTGAGTCCTCACTCCCTCATCCATCATGGACGCACCCTAATTGTACCAACCCCCACCCCGACACGATACCCATAACTTAGGTTTGCTATGTTACTGTTGCGTTATAAGCTATAAGGATTTAGCTGTATTGCCTTTGGTTTCAATTATAACAGCATACTCCATATTAAAAGAATAAACACATTTAGGACAAGACAACAGCATAAATAGACCAACGTCGGTGAACCTTTGTTTAATGGCATAATATCACATATATTTATGATCGTTTTGGACTAGTTCTTAGCTATAACTGCAAAGGACATTCACTTGACATACATACAATCATGTTTGTACTTCCAAAAAGCTTCCATATATAAAATATTATTTGTTTTATAACTATCGAGTACTGGAGGATAAGTATAAATAAGTATAAATAATACCTTTTGGGTGGATAAACCAAGCGTAATTAGTCTCGGATCGAAATTCGTTTGTCCGATTATACTGGTTTATCAACTGTGATATTATGCCTTTAAAGCAAATGATATTTCTTTAACTTTTTATTACAATAAAATGGTTTCTTGTTGAATAGTATACTCAACAAAATATATTAGGGGCAGGAACTTCGTCAAGGAATTTTGTAGGGAAACTTTCTCTGCTTGAGGAACACGATGCAATTCTTCTTCATAAATACATCTGCAAGTTTTGAAGAGTACCTGGATCTTGTAGTCGGTTGGACATTCTTCGTTGTTAACATTAAATGAAGCTACATTTGTACATCCAAAAGGGTTCTTGACTCTTAACTAAGTGCATTATATATACAAACAAACTATAGGTACCGCATAGGTACCGCATGATTCACTGCGATTTAAGTACAGACACTATTCTACAGAGGATGCTTATGTGGTGATGTTTTTCTAATTCAATGCATTTTTCTAGTTAGTATTTTGTGAATTATACATGGGTAAATTTGATACAAACTTTAGATAGGACACATGCTTGTATACACGACATAAATATAAATAGTATTGAAAATAATATTTAGAAGGCCTATCTCTACATTTTGTTCGCATATCAAATTTAGACAACTGATTGTATGAATACCTTTCCTCTTGAAAGAAAGAATTTACATTTAATGTTCCACCTTTCAATGTTCCCTCACCACACATATTTTCGTATCATCAACTGAGGATGCATCTATACAGCGAATAATTAAATTGAAATCCGGTAAAATTGATCTATATTGGATTACGGTCTAGTCTGTCAGCCATCTTCGTCAGGGGGAGACAAGTATGAATAATGTCAACATCACCAACCGCGAAAGAACGAACCACACGAATCTCTCCGTTTCAACGGACTGATTGGCACCTCGACCTTTAACATCTATTCTTCAACGAAGTCAAGTGATCTAAATCTATCCTAAATTCGATCGCATCATTTCAACGGCCATGTCACGTTTGAAGAAGACTGCCCGCGGATATGGCTATATATCGGTTTCCTCTAGTTCGTTGCTCATACCGATTCACACATTCCCCTCGCGACAAGCCTATAATTTCTTTACAAGCATCCTTCAGCCGGCAATTTGTATATGAGCACACCATCCCCGCCCTCCATCTAGAACCCGATGGATATCAACGTGACTGATGTTTTTCCCATGCTTTCAAACCACTCGCCTGTCAGGTCTGTCAGTGCCTCAGAAAGCTTGCTACGACGTCATGGAACACAATCGGGGCACGGGGGTAGATCGCAGGGGGATAGCGCGTTATTTTATCAGCTGTCACCGTAGACGTCCTTCTAGAAGTCCAACGAGTGACCCTTCTCTACTCCGAGCAGAGCTTCCAACAACTGTCCACCCCCTTTCCACACCCTCTAACGTCTACATCCGATTATATAGACGACAATTAGAAAAGCTATGTTATTTTTTCATGGATGCATTCTAAACAATAGCAATGCAAACGTGTGTCTGGGTGGGGTTTTTTCTAGAAAATTATATCCTATTAGAAGTATCCTTTTAGACGTAAATTCTATAGTAGATGATCGCGTGTTGGCTTCGGGCTGGATTAAAAAGGCATATGACCTACCAGATCATTTTACCGTAGGATTTACACTCTTTGACAATTCAGCATAATTATTGTGTAGTTCCACGTTTGCAACATTTAACTCATCGGCGGGACATGAATCTGGTATAATCTAGCATCTGTCTTTTGATGATACCCGGATTGGTGGACTGAGTCGAATTGATAATTGTTTATTGTCAATACTGTATGCAAGTAACGTTCGAATAATATTGTTATGATCATTCGAATAATTTAAATAGAATCAATAAATAATATTATTTAGTGTTCTTAAATACCACTTAATAGGGGTATCAAGTAAAGGATAGCATCTTCTGTTACAAACTCTTAAAAGAAATTCTGAAACACACATCTTTTTAGAGGTACATATAACTAGACTAATTCTGGATGTATTTCTAATCAAGGCGCCTGTGAACAGCATTGCTGGAATTCTGCGATATACAAATATATAGATTAGATTAGGTTATGGTCAATTCAGTTCTGCCAATATAAATTGGATGCAATAGCTGCATACCCACTGTTCCAGTTCCTCAGGACCAGCCGTGCCTCCTTTGCCTCATATGCTGTAGATTACATAATATTATTATTATCTATTAATATAGTACCGAGTTCCAGCTCATAGGCGCTTAGCATTATACCTGTCTGTGGAGCGATTCGCCTTGAGTATAGTCAGCTAGACAGGACTGTCTGTCATTATGTCTATCAAAGGGGTGCAAGGAAGTGTCGGTGATTAGGATAAACGCCCAGCTCTAGGCGAGAGCGCTAGCAGCATATTTCCATATATAATTGTAGCCATTCCTAGCTCATTCCTAGCTCATTACCTTAATATAAATACAGGAGCGGACTATTGATGCAGCATGACGTATTTTTTAATTATGTTATTGATTTTTATTTTAAAGCCTTTTCCCTACTTGTTACTGTTTGAGGGCGGTGTTGTGGTTTTCAGAAAATATTACCTTGATGAATATATAAATAATAATAAGGCCATAGTTATTTGATTAGATGGTTTACGGATTTTTCTAGAAAATATTTGGGTCGGGCGGTCGAAAATAAAAATAAACATAATTTGACATTTTTACAAGAAGTTATGGACATACAATTGACTGTTGTACATACATCCAAACCAACAACTGCAATTCATTTCAAAGAAAACTGTAATAGTACAAGCATTGGCACCACTGAAGTGAAATAGAAATTAGCCCTCACATAGATGCAAAATGAAACTAAAGCAGTTCTCTTGCTCAAGTCGATGCACCTTTTCTGCATAATAAGGATTCCAATACATGTGGTAAAAGTATTTCAGAAACTGTCAAATTCACAAACATGGCTGGCATCTTTACGGAGCGACTCTGTATAAGTTCACTAATTTTAGAGTTTCCAGGCGATACACATGGTATACATAGATGTGTAATCACTGTTCACTTGTATTGTGATTAAATTCCAGGAATACCTTACTAACATCAATAGGTAAGCCCAATATTTCTGTTGCAATTCAGCTTTTTTTTTTCACTCACAGGCTATCTCAGACATGGATACACTTACCAAAAAGACCAATAATTTACAAATTATAAACTATAATGAGTTCACTGAAAGTTGCTATTGTGGATAAGAAGAAAAGTATTTGTATCCATGCATTTTTATTCTGTTTTCAGACATTGAATCCAATGCAATTATGAATTACTCTTGTTGATTAATTAAGCTAGCTTGTAATCAGCTTCAAACAAATTATTACAATACTCTTCAGAACACGTATTTAGGCCTACACATAAATTACAGTTTTCTTAGTTTTACCCATGGTTTAGTGTTTACCCATGGTTTAGTCGTCAGAGAAATTGCACGAACACAGGACACCTAGATATCCGAATACGTTTTCGTATTACTCAAATTCAGGACAAATTCAAGACATATCTATGATTTTGAATAATCGACATTAATATAATAGATAAGCCCTGAATACAGGCTACATGGCAATTATAATCATCTTGCGTTCTTGTAGACGAAGTAAATCAGGCCTATGCATTACCGCTGCCGAGTGGTTTACAACAGACAAGTGCGACCCCCACCGAACTCTCAAAAATACGTAAATTATCGAAAGATTTTCATAATAACTGGAAATGTTTGCAAGATCTATCAAATTTTATCTGCAAAAAGCATAGTTAATGCTAAAAACAAAACAATACGTGGTAAAACATTTGATGAAGTCCCTCCCAATGTCTCATAATACTTTACGTTTACATCTTTTCCTAATTCATAATACATGTATTACTAATTAGGAAAAGATGTAGATAAATAGCCAAAAAATAGAAAGTATGCACTATTGCCACTTTAATTCTCATTATTTTAAAAGTATTCAACGGTAATGCATGTGCATGTATTAGTACTGTGTATCTTGAATTCTTTGAGTTCTCTTAAAGCTACAAATATCACGTATACGGTGTCACCTCGTTCAAAGCAATCGGGCTGGAGGAATGGTCTTTTAGTGCAAAGCGATCAGTTGCTTAACATGACTCTGATGTACGATACAGACACTTCCACCACCAAAAATGGAAGCGTTGATAAATTAGCAACATCATCAATTATATCGATTGCTGCTCAAAATTGCTGCTGGCAACGCATCTCAGCGGTTAACAGCACAGCAGTTAACAGTACGTTAACAGTGTGCCCCGTTTCAGTTAATAGTGTGTTCAGTTTCAGTTAAATCTGTTCTGTTTGAGTTCCTATGAACTGCATTCAGCAAACACCAGGGCTGATACTGTAGATATTTCCTTCAGGAAGTTTTCTTTATAGTTCTAATCCGGGCATACTTGTGGCTCGATATTGTTTTAATCTTCGAAGCAGGAATGTGCGAACGAACATTATGTTTCGGAGTCTTGAAAATATATTTCCCAAATGAAAGTAGCAAGTTTGCTGATTTTTGTTCATAAAGAATATATTAATAGTACATTTATATCTAAAAACAAGAACGTATGTCATTGAAGAAATAATTACTATGCTAGTAAGCTAGATATATTTCGCTAAATACGTATTTTGGGGTGAATATATATGTATACAACATAAATATATATATACAACACTTTTCAACTTTAGAAAACGTATGTTTATTATGAATGTACAATTTACATGATACCCTCTGTTTTAGCTAAACTCTATAATAAAAGAATCAATTTCAATAATAGCAACTGAGTATTAAATGTTCCATACTACATTTGTACTTACCATAATACTAGTATATAATAATAATGTTTATTTTTTATATTTTTTATTGCTGTTTTGTTTATGTGTCCGTATACTACTTATTGTAAACATATACATGTATATATTCTTTAGAAAGGTTGTTCGTAAACTTTAACATATTCTAGATTTACTTTTTTTAAAATCCAAAATAAAACGTTTTTATCCAAATAACAATCATACAAACAATTACAAATTCACACCATTTTACCTAATTCAAGACGCACACCTGTGTGCCGTGTCGACTTACACCACTATGTATATATGCACGTATTTATACACTTTTAACACAGTAAATACATAGCTGATCCGTAATTCTAGCCAACATCAGTCACTCTGCAAAGTGGCGATAATAGAGTCTTAATAATGTCTCTTGACTTGAAGGAATTTCAAACATTTACCAAACAAAACGCACAACACAACTATATTCACAACTAAAAGCTTTAGGCGCTGTTGTAGAGACTCCTCTGGTTTTGTGGAATTCGTGAATTTGTTTATTTAAAGTCAGTACTAAATGGAGTCTCCCACGCCAGTGAGTGACTGGGCCGTATTCAATGCTGGGCACGGACTGGGAGACTTGCTACATCCCTCTTTATTAAGCCACAGTTGACTGCTTTTTGAGTGTCACCTACATGATGGAGAAATATCTGTTTTAATGAAGGAGGGATATAGTTACCGCCTCCTGTCCCTCGATCATGGTAATGTTAAGGCTAGTTTTACAGAGTCTAATAAAAATTATCCCAAAACATCGGGTGGCTAGATTGATAGATTAGCCCTACACTCCCTCCCCCCCCCCTCTCTCTCTCTCTCTCTCTCTCTCTCTCTCTCTCTCTCTCTCTTTCTTTCTTTTTCTCTCTCTCTCTAAATAGACGCGTGCTAAAGACTGAATTTGTAGTTATGACACATACATATATGTCAAATTACAATGTTCATATCTCTTGAGTATGCGTTTACGTATATCTATCTATCTCATCATCCATCAAATTTGAAATTAGAATGTTATGTGTACGAGCATATTTCTGCCGCTTTCTGAGTTCACATGCTCGTGTTCAAGACTCATTTGCCACAGATAACCACTATATTATATATTATATACATGTATCTTGAGAATAAGAATGTGGATATATACACACAGAGAGAGAGAGAGAGAGAGAGAGAGAGAGAGAGAGAGAGAGAGAGAGAGAAAGTGAGTGAGTCAAATATTTATACAGTAATTACATACATATTTTTCTATGAAGACATATGATTAAACGCACATATATATATATAGGCTATGATTATATTACTCATAAAATTATCAATTAATGTATCTAAATAATATCAAATTGAAATGGGCCATCAATTACACTCATTCATTACGTAGGTCAGTAAAAAGTTTATTGTTTTTCCCCCACTCCAATAAACCAACGGGAATCTCAAGGAGGAGCTGTATAACATGTTTAACACAAGGACATTCAACTCACTGCTACACCAGAGTACCGATACATTATATTACAAAAGCCCACAACACACAGACTTTTCCACCCTTTACAATCGCCAACACAAAGTGAGGACTCCGTGTTTCTCAGGATACGATCCTCAATTCTCTCTCGCCTTGCATTGTACCAGGGTGGCAAACCCGTAACACTCGATAGCCTTTGCAGGTGTGTGGGTAATGCGATTAATAGACGTGATTTATTTGCCTCTATTAGCTGGTTGAGTTCACGAGAGAGCTTCAACTGTATCCAGCACAAGGACAGCCCACACTGTCATAAAACCACTTGGCTCTGGACCAGCATTCGATGAACTTCCCAGTAGCATTCATTTCAACCGAAAAGAAGATTTCGGTTATTGTCCTATCCTGTTTTGTTTGAAACAACAACAAAAAATAACCGAAAAAAAATAGCTGTAAAAATGTCTTTACAACTTAATTACCAATCCTCATTCTTCTAACAAATATTAAAGTGTAAAACCACATTTTTTGTTAATGATTTTATGGTCATAGCATATTTTTTTTAAACACTTTTCTGTTTAGTACTAATCAAAATATTAATTATTAGTTTTATTATTAAACTAATATTCGCATTGATCGACAACGTACATCTTCAAGTCGTTGAATTTATTACGTGAATACATGAACTGACGAGACAGTTGGGCATGAAAGATTATGTTGTATTTTGTGTAATATTAAAGCCTAAAAGAAAACTGTATTTATATGTTCATAAAAGTCTCAGTTATCTATTGAAATCCACTAATCTCATGGGTGTTGTAAACTTAACTTTACCCATAAAATAATGTGAATATAACAGTAGTAACATATTTTATGTTCTTAATCAAATTAGTTCATACACAAAACAACATTCAGTAAGTTAATTCCACAGGGGTTCGGTGATAGAATAGTATTTTTTAATTTTAATTTTATTTAAAAAAAATCTAATTGGTTATTTAAAAAAAAAAAGGATGTGTTTCTTTAAAATATCAATCAAGATTCTACGCCTCAAAATTTCCAAACTTATAATACTAACGTTAGTTCCTAATTCCTAATTAGTGGAATTTTAAAATTAATAATCACGTATTTATTCCTGGCAATGTTGTATGACAATCTGCATGTATGGATGTAATTGGTCACAGTTATTGAAAATAATATTTGCAAATATTAGAATAGGCCTCGCAAGTCCACCATTATTCTATATTCTTACTAAATAAAACATCCTGTTGTGATTCTGATGACCTTGCAGACACCTCGATTGCTATCAGAGGGACGAGTCAGACATTGATATCCGTCCATTTTTATATTCCGAAGTCTTGTTTCTCTTGTCTTCAACGAAATGAAGTCGTGTCAAATTGAAATTCAAAAGATTTTATTTTCACTTATTGCTGCTCTCACGCCCCTTAATTCTCTTCCCATCGGACAATCAGACGATTGAATCACAGCCAGTTCAGAAGTCATCGACGAGTATGGATTTCATGACGGTAATTAGCGGACAAGAGGTTAAACTACCGTTGACATCATGATGGCATGAGCAGTAGTAGTCCATGGGCTGGGAGGGTCCACCGTGCACACCACCCCCTCCAAGAGTGGTATCATTTTGTTCAGGGGACGCCCCTGATTGAGAATTTACATATTACCAAGAAAAAAGTTGGATTGAACTATGCATTCCCGCCGTTTTTCAACATGGCTTTTTTTCACATATCAGCTTGTATGTCTCCTAGAAGCCTAATTATCATGTTCAGACCCACATTTTGGGGGTCAAACAATCCATTAAGAATAGTTATACATCAAGTGACCCAAATAACGATTTTCAAATAACGAGACCCAAATAATGATTTTCAAAATGATTTTCAAGTTGGGTTGCTCTGTGCATTTCTACCGTTTATTCAATGGCCGCCATCAGAAATCGATATTTTTACATTTCAGCTTAAATGATTCCCGGAAGCTTAATAATGGTGTCTAGATCCACATTTTATGTGTCAAACAATCCATTAGGAATAGTTATACATCAAGTCACTCAAATAATGCAAACAGCCATTTGATTTTGGAAATGGTCGCCAATAAAAGTAGTTTTTCGTCATATCATTTGCATATAGGGTAGATTTAGGGACGCCATACACCACAGAACCACCCCGGAACCTCCAAGAGTGGTATCATTATGTTCAGGGGACACACAGTATTGATAATTTACATGTTACCAAGAAAATGGTTGGGTTGCACTGTGCATTTCCGCCGTTTTTCAATGGCCGCCAACTGAAATCTTTTCGCTTTTCAGCTTAAATGACTCCTATAAACTTAATTATGATGTCTAGACCCACATTTTATTGGTCAAACAATCCATTATGAATAGTTAAACACCAAATGGCTCAAATAATGTAAGCAGCCATCGTTATTTTCAAAATGGCCACCAATAAATCTACCATATACGCTAACACATATGACGAAAAACGACTTTTATTGGCGGTCATTTTGAAAATTGAAATGGCTGATTGCATTATTTGACCTACTTGATGTATAACTATTCCTATATACCCTCCTAGCTACGACTCCCTTGTCCAGAACAGAGCCCCATTCACGTTAATGGCGTGTTTTTACGATATACAATTGATGTAAATAGATAGGGAAATGAGAAATGTGAACATATTTTATACCCGTCTTCACAATGGCCACCAATTTGCTTGGGTAATAGAATCGCCCGTTATTGTTCCTATGGAATCCAATAGAAGTCAGTGTGTTTATCAGAACTGGTGTAAAGTTTACAAGAATAAAGAGTAATTTAAAGATATATCCGTATTGTTAGGCATAGCATAGTAATAATCATTTTCAAAGACGTTTCATGGCAATTGATTTCGATTTTTTAAAATGAACTTATAGTATTTAATTTTAATTTTAATTGGCCCGATATTTTTTGTTAAGTGTAGAGAATTTACAAAAATTTACAAAAATTTACAAAAATAAGTTTAAAAAAAATTTAAACCGTATCTAACATATTGGTGTACGTAATCCTAACTTAGAAGATCATGATATTGTATAGGTATATACTACAGTAAATGTGTTATAAAATTATGCCTTAGTACGACATTTTTGTTTTGTTATTACCTTCCCATTACAGAACTCCTTCATTGCTTCGACGCAGAACACAAGACTATTAAATCAATTGCGTCTACAGCTGAATTCATGTCCTTGTGTTTAATACATATCAAGGTGGATCTTTAAGAGTACTAACAGTTAAATACAGAAACTGATATGAAGGTTGTAAGTTCTTCAAGAAGGTAGTGTGTCCGCATCCAGCTGTTGTGGATTATCTGTCTGTTTGTAGCTCTTCCCTCCTGACAGACGTTAATGTTCATACATGACGACATTAGTGTACGTGCTACCGGGTATCTGGTTTCATTTTACTTTGGTTTCGTTTTTACAAGAATGTATAACTTCGTTCCATTTCTGATGGTCTTAATAATTACATGATATCTTCCGCATCTATTATTTATAAATAAAACAAAATTGAAAAGTAATTCATACATATCACTATGCTGGCATACTATGTGCGATTATATAATATTATATTTAAGATACATTATTGATCATTGAAACCTAAATAAGAAACAAAAATATAGTACATTCTTTTCATCAAATTCTCGACATTATTGCCAGATCTGGTAATATTCACATTTGATATGATAGCGTAATTTCTATATTATAATTAGCAATGTTAACAGTTACGCATGTGGACTGTTTGAACTTGAGAAAGTTCTGATTCATTTACACATCAACTTCTTAATCATTTAATCTTTTCCAGATATTTCTTCACACAGCATTTTCTTTTAAAAAACATATTATACATTGTAATCTAGTTTCATAATACCTCTAAAATTTAAATCCCTACTTACATCTGATACCATACACAGCTTGAGAACGTTCTAAATCACACACAATGCCGTTAGTTGCATGTGATCCTTCTTTTCTCTGCTTCCACTAACTCTTCTCCCTTCCAACGATTAAATTCCATAGAAATTCATATTCATAAACGGTGTCAGAGCTTACACTGCCGTACAAAAGCACGAGTCATGGCATAGGAGTATACACCGACCTGTAACTCCCTTCATAAGATAGAAAAACAACGTGGATAACAATACATGAACGCCAACACGTTTAACCTAACGTTTCCTGACAAGTTAAGACCTTCTCGTATCGTTTCTTCTCTGTCTCGAAGTTCTCTTCAAACAATGTCCAGAAAGGCGACAGTTACAATATCATATATCGAATTATAAAGAGAGATTATAAATTATTTTTGAAACATTGAAGCGTAAAAAGAAAACTGTGTTAAGATGGTTTGAAAAGAATCTGTTGAAAATCGACTAATCTTATATAGTGTATTGTTATTTTATGACAACCCATATATTAATAATGTGATCATACTAATAATACTATAGTGTGTCATGACATGTTCCTGCTAACAAAACAACATTAAATAAATACGTTTGTATAAATTGAAATACATATGCTGCATGTCTAGTTTCATTCTAATAATTGCTTGAGTTATTTAAAACTCTTCGTGCATTGAAAAGTAAAGAGATAATATTTCACACTCTAGATTTATGTTCCTAATTTCAACATACAAAATAACATAGCTTTACTCTGCCTCATATATTGTCTTCAAATTACACTTTTTACTGTCATCCCACTTCTAAATTACATTATAATAAATTAAATACGCACTTACTGTCGAATGTCAACACGTTTTGTCTGTCAACACTTGTCGTAGTCGATTTGAAGTTTCAAACTTTAGTACGTGTATATATGTTTTATATACTAGATATTTTAATCAACAAATTAAAACCCAATATGTGTTGATAATCCCTGCTGACGTACGATTGTCATTTTGTTGTCATGACGTTTATATTCCATATTCCCTCTCCCTCTCTACTTCTCTCTTCTCTGTCTTCTTCTCCCTCTCTATTTCTCTCTCTTGTCTTTCTTCCTCTCCCTCTCTACTTCTCTCTCTTCCTCTCCATCTCTATTTCTCTCTCTTCTCTTTCGTCCCCTCCCTCTCTTTTTCTCTCTCTCTTCTCTTGCTTCCTCCCCTTCTCTATTTCTCTCTTCTCTTTCTTCCTCTTCCTCTCCCTCCCTCTCTATTTTTCTTTCCCCCCTCTCTATTTCTCTCTCTTTCTTTCTCCCCCCCCCCCCCTCCCTCCCTCTCTCTCATCATGATATGTTGTCAAAGTAATGTATATGTATTCATTATGATACTAAATAGATTTATCCTTAATCATGGTATGTTCCCACATAAATGTGTACTTAATCATGCTGTGATACAAACTAAATTTGTCCTTAATCATGGTATGTTCCCAAATACATTTATCCATTATCATGGTGCGATACAAAATAATGTTTTTCTTAATCATGGTATGTTCCCAAAGAAATGTGTCCTTAATCATGATGTGATACAAAGTAAAGTTGTGCTTAATCATGATGTGATACAAAGTAAAGTTGTGCTTAATCATGGTATGTTCCCTTAATCATGGTATGTTCCCAAATGAATTTGTTCTTAATCATGGTATGTTCCCAAATTAATGTGTCTTTAATCATGGTATGTTCCCAAATAAATTTGTCCTTAATCATGGTATACTGGTAAATACCTTTCATAAAGCTAAATGTGTGTCACCTGAGCTCCTCTCAGACATATGATAGGTTTGTATGGTCCTCGATTTGTCTTTGTATACAGTGTACGGATATTTCAGGATCCCATATCCTCTATCACACGAAAACAATACCGGTACTCACGTAGCATGCATTACATTAGGGGACAATAGCATCAACAATGCTGTGTTCATGTAGTTGTGTACGTTGTATTTGTGAATAAAATGCAATATATGTCTGTGAGCAATACTATGATTTGTCTATGCTGTTGTACCAGAAATTGTACCAGAAATATTATAACTTTATATTAAATATTGTATCAGATATAAACACATAATGTTTTATCTGGCAATGTTAAATGCAAGGGGTGAAAACGAACAACTGTTTAAATAACTATATTTTATTAATCATGATACCACAATGAAGACATACTAGCATATTACAATGTACAGCCTGTTGTTATTAACGTATTAAATTGTTCAATAAGTGTACGTTTCTGTAAATAAACATATTGTATTTGATGTCTATATCCTGATTTCTATTACTAATTGAACCGTAATATGTGTAAATTGTCATCTCCTGACAGCCAATCACGACAACTCTAGGACATCTATCTTCCTTCTAAAACTGAAGAGCTACAGATGTCGCGCTGCCACCTGGTGTCAGAACTACTATGGCCTAATCATTGACCGAGAGTGTTCACGCGATTCTCCGATTCAAAGCCGAACAATATTCATGTTACATTTCACGTCACACGTGCGACACTGAAAAGCCCCTACAGGGGAAATCATCATTTTTTATTCCAACGATTCTATGTAGGAACGGCTTTAAAACGTCCACTAACACGCAAATCGTGGCTACGATTTCAACCAATTAAACACCTGTGTCACTGGTTATTCAAAATGGGGGAAGTACCCCATACCGCGTATTGTACCGCCATAATAGGACTTATATTGAAATTACTGTTACTTCTATTTTGTACCAACCCTAAATGTATCTTATAATAATAATACATGTAATGCTCATGGCGCTACCATATTACCCCGGTCAATGGATCTGTGTGCACTCAATTCCTTCTCAATTCCCTGGGGATCATACAACCATTTTTAGCATAACAAGAGTTATTGCCCTTGCTAAATTTCAATTTATACATACCGATTGTCACATGGGCCTTAAAATAATATATTCATAGTATGTTTTAAATCACTTTTCTATTCACTAGAAACATCATTCCAAATAGTAATGTCAATTGATAATTTAAAGAAAATATTTGTTTCGCCAATACTTACAAAATGGAAACCTATGTTCCTACATGCTTTATTATTCATTTTTTTAGGGTTGAAGTTTGACAATATGTTGTTCCAAGACTTAATATTATATTTTAAGCAATTCTGAAAAATAAACCAAGAGTTATTGCCCTTGCAAAGTAATTTTTTTCCGATTTAGACTTTTCAGATACATATCGACTGTGTAGCAGGTAAATTCAAAATAATATGCTCATAATGTGTTTTAAATCACATTTATTTGCACTAGAAACATTATTTCGAATGGTAATGGCAACAAAAGCAGTGAAATATACTTGTGTAAGTTTTAAAACAAAATTAAAAAGTCAACTTTTATAAAGAGAAATATTTGTCTATGCCAATACTTACAAAATGGAAATCTATCTTCATTCATGCTTCTTTTTTTGTGGTTATGGTTGAAGTTTGACAGTATCTAGTTCCAAGACTCTATATTATATTCAAAATCAATTCTGAAAAATAAAACAAGAGCCATTGCCCTTGTAAAGTTCAATTTATTCAATATTAGAGTTGTTCAGGTATACATATCAAACCTTGTGTCGTGGGTCCATTCAAAATACTATGCTCGTAGTGAGTTTTATATCACCTTTATTTGCACTAGAAGCATAATGACAAATAGAAATTTCAATAGGTACACTGATACACACAGATTTGTGGAAACAATGTTTACAAAAGTATCTTTACACTGCTTTAGATAAATCATTTTCAAGACAATGGCTACTGGGTACTTGGTAACATGTTATACTTGCTTTATTATTTGTTTAGTAGAAATTTAGCAATGATTGTCATGTTCCAAGATATGATATGATATTTTAGAACAAGTCTTAAAACATAAAACATAAATTATTACCCTGAGTTAATGCCCACAAGTTTCCATTTGTCGATTAATCGCTTCCTAAATATTGATGTTGATATATCAAAATAAGTTGAGACATAATGTTGTAAATTAAATAGACATGGAACAGTACATTTTTATTGTAAAATATTTGTCAAAAATTTGATTGTACTATTTTCTGTTGTTTTTACTAACTACAGTCAATTGCCCAAGCAGTTCCAGTGAATGGGTTGGAGCTAAATCCTCCACTAATGCTTCACAGCTGCACACTACCGTACAACACTGATAATATATGTGTAAAATTCCAGACTACTCAGCACACAATAATGTTTTCTCGAATGGACTTACAGAGTCATGAATGGAAATATGGACATTACGCCATACCATCAGCTGAGAACATGTCACATTGTCAGAGGTTTCTTGCCAGACAATACTGTTCAGCTTTTTTACATGGCACCAATAAATATCATGTATTGCTCAACGTGCTTCTGGGTCATTTCAGATGCTCCTAAATATGACAAATCATTATCCTTTTACATGACCATAGAAAGAGTTGGTCATATAGCATATTGCACCCTGTAAAAAGAAATCGTCATGATCAGGCTTCCCGGAAGAACAGTCAAGAAAAGGGATGTGTCACAGCAAATCTGAATGTTTCATGATCAGGTTACATTTTCAACCAGCCAACAAATAGATGGTGCTGGTAGGTATTTGAGTATGATGGTGAATGACAAGAATGACAAGAATATATGTATCTGTGTATCTGTGTATCTGTGTATCTGTATATCTGTGTTAGATACAATGATTTTGTCAGCAGCACTTGGAGAATCTTCAATGATATAAACAATGAGTCATTGGTCTGCCTCCCAATTGTACTATAGAACGAACATTGACAGTTGCATTTTACTTCAACTTCAACTGATAATAAATCTGACTTTGATCAAGAACTTTAGGTTACCATTATTACACATATTAGAAATTCAGAACTTGGTAAGCTCAAGAATTGTTTTCCCGTTTGCTGGAAGTCATTAAAACTGGATAATTGTTTACTATAGTGCATTTTTTTAGATACTTGCCAAACACGACAGAATTACCAAATGTATACTCTGCACTCCATTGAATATAAGACGCTGTTCATGAAATTCTGCAGAAAATGTGTGTCCCTCAACAGTCTTATCTAACAAGAAACTTCCTCTGGCAGAAAACGTTTCCTGCCATCTTGCTCTCAATGTATGTTTAGCGGCTTCTTGTATGGCATATTTAATGTACTGCTATTGATATGATGACTGTAAATCCATTTTAGATTCATTAAGAAAGGGATCTTGAGTAGTTCTCTTCAAGAACAATAATGAGATAGTCACAAG
>JAUTBR010148549.1:0-10581 GCA_032361205.1 Pseudorimula midatlantica
TCCCAGTTACACTGAAGATGCACGCCGCTAACAGCAAAGGAATCACAATCCTTGGTGCAGCCATCCTACGATTCTCAAGCACGGACAAAACGGGCAACACTTTCGAGACCCGCCAAATAACCTATGTCACAGACAATTCTGACAAACTTTTCCTCAGCAGAGATTGGAGCAAAGTGACCCGAGATTGGTGCGAAGTGACCCGAAAGCCTTGGTGCGAAGAGGTCTGGTGCGAAGAGGTCTGGTGCAAAGTGACCCGGAAAAATGCCGGGTGCAAAGGGGTTTGGCGCAAAGTGACCCGTAACCGTTTGCTGTAGGACATCAGTATCTGGGGACATGATCAGAATTAGAGCATCGCTCTCTAGGCTGGAATGTTTAGCATGAAGGAGAAGACGAGTGTTGGCCTCTTGTCACATACACTGAAGCAGCCAGTGCCCAGCCAGTACAAGAGAGCTCTACGCTGTGGTCCATATAAGAAGGAACTCAACTTCCTTTTAGCTGAAGTCATGAGCAGGTGATACAGATGGTGAATACTAGTATGCATCTCTATTACACGACAGTACAGTGTATGTGCCATCTAGGAAGTACTGCGTTTGTTGACCAAAGAATGCTGCAGGAGTATACCTCAAGTTGATCTGATGTCCAATCACGAAGAGGCCATGAAGTTCCTAGGTGAGAACTTTGAGCCAGATGCCTGAAATTTGAAGCTGGCACAGAAGGCAGTATGTCACATGTATAATTCAGCACAATGCGACAGCACTAACAATGCACGCATTCACAAATGGAACAGGCAAACAACAGATATCATCAATCTTTCTCCATGCCATCATAGCACTATTCTACACATCAGAATGGATATCCCAACCGTGTGTGCCCAGTAAAGTACTGGGTATCTTTTCACAGAGCTCTTATCTGCTAAGAGACCATAGTGAGTGAGTGAATATGGAGTTTAACATATTAATGTATTAGTAAAGAGATTGCTATGGTCTCTTAGCGGCTAACAGAGTTCTGTGAAACGATACCCAGGACATTGTGAAATGTTCTTGCAGGTCTACTACTCCTTGTAGGGCAAGGACATGTCGCTGCTGACAACAAGGACACCCTTGTATGATGGTGTGTATGTGCAGCAAGGACTGTTGCGATGCTGTGGATGTTGTCACAAAGGATGATAGTGACATTGAAAGACTACTAAATGTGAACATGGTGAACTGAGTTAAGAATCCTGTTTATATAGGGTTGTTCAGAATGTGAAATGTCACTTATTAGATACTATCGAATGATGATGATGAATGGTATTATCGTGTGAGTAAATAAATGATTCAAGGAACAAATGAGAAGTTACAGAAATAAATGTATTTACTGAATATTTTTTATTTGTATTGGGGTTTAAAGTCGCTTTCTAGAATCTTTCACTAACATCACGACTTGTCAGTTTAGGGCAGGAGGAAACCTGCAACATCCGTAGCGCTGAATGGTGCAGTAAACCTGCGAGCACCGGCTGGTACTGACAAGACTACTCGGTAGTTCTTCGTGGTAATCATGATCAAGAAAGAGTTAATTATGTGGTAGTGACTGTACACTGAGTATTATGTTTTAAACAAAATAATATGAGTGCGCTGTACAAGATAAATCAACTACCAATTCTATACCAAAACACGAACACTCCTTTTAGTATTATAATGGCAGCCAGTTTGGATTTGCTTCTTCATTTGAGATGTTGCAAAAATACTGCTAGCATGTACTTTCTTGGATTCAGTGCAAAATATGATGTTAACAACTTGGAAAACCATGACGTGTTTAATGATGTCACTAGCAGTTTTGACATCACCTAATCCTATTTTTTCTTCACTGACCTTGGGTCATTGCCATGGAGCAGCCAATCAGTAGCCTTAAAAATAAATTCTAACATACGTTTGTTACCAAAAATATCTTAAAGTGATCTCGACATAATAAAAAGCGCTGACCTTACAATAATTGTAGGCTACAATCCACTACAATAGTTCTGAGCAACGAGCCCTTGAACAAGCAATGTCTCCTATGGAAACCAGTATGTGTATGTGTAGTTCTTTTGCGTGTTGACGTTTGCAGCTGCTTTCTAGATTATTTCACAGATCATCAGTTGCAGACATCAGTTGCAGATACCATGATGAACATTGGCGCCCGACGGCACAGTGACTTTGAACTAATACTTGTAGTGCTTCAAATACTGTTATGTACAACAGACATACATGTCCTTCCACAAGTCATGGGCATTGATGACATCAAACTGCTAAAATACAAGATAACAGTGATATAAATAGGACAAGATATCCGTTTATTTAGTCCATATGATGAGACAACATCAGCCAGCCTGTGACGGCTAATCCTGGCATTGCAGTTCGCCAGTGTCAGACTGACAACAAGCATAAGAAACGCTGTAAAGTAGAAATCTGGAATATATCAACTCCATAATGTTAATAAAGATAATCCTGACAGCATCATCTACTAGGCGGTACCAAATGTCTTGTAATATCGACAACAGAGCTAAGAACATAATTGTATGTCTTTGAATTCAATGCTGGAAATTGGATATGAAACAAAATCACCTTGTTCACATACATATTTTTCTAGTCTTTACATACAAAGTAATAATGCAAAATGTTCTTTGAAAGATGTTAGACGATTAAAAATTATACCATAGTTTCTACTATGACAACAAATACAAGCCAAAGCTAACAAATTAATAAACCTTGATTATGATACCACTGATAAATTGGTTCTCAGTCTCATTATAAGCCTAAACATCCCAATTTCCATTTACTAAAATGTCTTACGGTATACATTTCCAGACATATTATTTTATATTTACACAGAGGAAGGTAACATGGTAGGTACCGTATTTACCCTTTAAATTCAAACAGCAGAAAATAATTAAATTTTCAGCAGTCTGAATTATTAGATAAATAGGAAAAATAAAAATGATTGGTGTCCTTATATTTAGGGACAACAAAAGGCTTTGAGAAAACTATTTTCTGTGATTAATTTAGGTGTTTGACCTATTAGAGGTTTTGAATTATTAGGGTAATTACGGGTCTTTAGCCTTTTTATTCGAACAGGAGAAAACAATTAAATTTGTACCCATCCGAACTATTAGAAAAATACGAAAATTGAAAATGATTTTTATTCGTATATTTTGGGACAATAAAATGGTCGGAAAATAATCTTTAGGTGTTCCAACTATTAGAGGATTTGAATTATTTGGAATTCGACATATTTGAAATCCAAGAAGATTTTACCAAATGTCTGTTTACAATTATTTGATTCAGTATTTTGCGATGAATAGCTAAGTTAATCCCAGAATTTACTGTCGTACAGAAGTGAGAAAAATAAGTCGAGACTACTGCATCACTAACAGATTAAAATAATATAAAGTATTTTACAAATAAAAAATTCCACATTGAATAGGAGATATCCGACATCCAGCATTTACTATTTTGCTTTCTGCATACGAAAACACATTGTAGTGCATATTTGACAAGACATGAACATGATGATGAGCTTACTTGTACCACCAACACATGGTCTACACTACTGTTGAAGGTGGTACGTTCCATATCTACACACTAACCAAAGGCCAGCCAGATACACAAGAATATTTACAAGGAATGGTGCAAAAAACAACATAGTGGTGCACTAGAATTCATATTTAAAAAAATGTAAGTCGATTACAATAAATATATGAAATATATTCAAAATAAAGAGTTGAAACTTGCTTACAGTGTTCTCTAAGCTGTCTATGTACAGGCAGGTCCTAGTAGAGGGATGATTGTAACACTGTTAAAATAGATGTTCAGAATCCACTGTGTTCAGTAGTCAGGTTAGATACTGAGGACATCACAGCTTTAACATAGGAAATCCAATTCCATATCCATATTTGCATACGTGCATGCAAACTTGACATTCATGTCAAAGACAAATTGGGCTTTAAGACAATATGGCTTTCCAACTTTCAAACATTTTATATGTCAATTTTCAGTCATGCCATAATATATGTACCGTAAGAGCATCTACATGCAGAACTGGTATCACTATATAAAGTACATATAACAGACGCAAAGAAATGCACATGCCACAATTTAACATTGTGCAGGCTTTAACATACGGAAGAGAGAAAAATAATATCACTAAGACAAATAGTATACTAGTATTGTTAATGGTAAGTAGAAAAATCCAGCTCAATTATGATTTGATAAAGTGACAGTGTAAACAAGAAGTGATATGTATATGTTATACATGAACATTGTAAGGCTATCAAATTACCTGTAGTGCAATATCCAATTATCCCGTGCCTTTTAACAGAATAGCACATTTATGTCATATCCCTGTACCATACATGCACATACATACATAGGGTCTGAAAATATCAAGTCACATAGTGATATCTCGATACACTAAGAGGGTCAATTCATACATGTTTTCCATTTCAGTTAATTTTTCTTGTTCTTTTTGTGACACAGACAATGAGTATGACCCTATGCATGTACTGGTATGTCAAAAATGTACTGCTATGTTAAAATTCATTGGTGAAATTACTTTACATTTGATGAAATCAATAAATTTGGTATACTGGTAATACATAAGGAACTAGCTGATTTCTCACGTTTGAAACAGGAATCCCGGCCAACTCATAATAGCCACAAAAAAACCTGCATTAGCACACAGATATATGTGAAGAATAAACGTTGTAGATAAGTGATGAATACCTATAAGAGGTGGCTGACAGAAAAGAATTTGAGTGAGCGATTTGTTCGTTTACATATAGGAGGAAATCTTTAACTCTTTCGCAACAATAATATAATTCTGCCAAGTGCTTTACAGTATTCACTATGTTCACCATAAAGCCTTACTAAAACATTTGTCACAATGACTATTGTAATGAGTAGAAACGCTTGCCATTGTACAGTCATTAGACATCATTGGTGTCATTCTCTGCAGTCACTGTCCTGTGCTACTACCAATGTGAATGGCCAGTATGTTTCAACTTGCAGTGTGAACAGCTAGGATATTACAAGCAATCTTAAGACATTCTAATTGTCACTAATTTTGTTTGATTGAATTAGGATATATTTCATCCATACACGACCGAATAATTTTGAGTGGTAGTGGGTCACTAATAAATGTAAATCTCGGAAGTGTCATTTCTTGAAGATTTTCAATACTCAATGCATTCTGGAGTCGGATTGAATTAGGAATATTTCATCCACACACGACCAAATAATTTTGAGTGGGAGACGGTCACTAATAAATGTAAATCTCGGAAGTGTCATTTCTTGAAGATTTTCAATACTCAATGCATTCTGGAGTACACACACATTACAATACAATACGTGAATACATCTTGGGCATCTAGATTTCATATCTTGCGTCATTCGTTACCTTTACAGCCTGAAACATGGCCGCTATGTCACTGTTCTTACTCCACTGTGTATTCCCACCCCCCATCCCTGGATACCATGTTAAAACACTATTTACCTGTCAGACAATTGATTAACCACCTACAAGTTGCAGACAACCAGACATGGAAATGTGTATTGCTGCAGCAGACATAGGGTTAATACCTGTACCACACTACTGATGGTGTTCATGTCAGGAGACAAATAAAGTAGAAATCTTGAAAATACGGGAAATCTACAACACAACAGTTGGCTGATTATGGAATGTTACGTCGCTGCGGAAATCTTTCACCTATATTTGCGACGATCACTCAACACACAACTACTAGAGAATATGAAATTTTGAAAATGGTATTCTCAGGCCACAACATATCCATGATATTTGTTGGAGTAATTGTGAACTTCCATAATATGTTAACAAAATATGCCATCAAATGTGAACATTGTTGTATAGATTTAGATTCCATGCTGTTTCCAAGTATACCATCAATTCGCTATCTAACAGTATCACCATCATGTTGGCTCACCAGCGCAATTGCACTGGGTCGTTGCCAATCACAAAACTATCCACTTGTCTAAATTCCTCCACAGCGTGCCAATCTCCAATTCATCATCTTTGCCCATCTCAGCCTTATGAGATTTTACTGACCACCATATATCCTGAACTGTTCCCAGTGAGGAGGACGTTTGACCAATTTCCATATTAAACAGAGAATTTTGATAAGCAGAGCCATGGAGATGTTTCTTTCAACAGATGGTTGACTAGAAGCTCCTTGACATATCCAATATTCAGGCATGGACACTTTCTACAGATCTACAGAAATCTGTTCATTTATTTGTCAATGGGTTGATTTATTTGCCCTGGACATGGCGTGGGGTCTGCAACACCGACTTCTTTTCTGCTAAACTCACACTGGTCTGCTGCCATGCTAGACTATTACAGGACATGCAATTTGACTCTGGTTGTTACCAATCATTGCACACCAATCATTACTTACCTACCCAGACTTAAAACAAGGACAAAACAACCCATAACTTACTAGATAAGGTGTCGTCCCATCCTGTCGAATCCCATTTTGTCGAAATTATACATCGTAACCTTACCTTGCTGTTGAATGGGTTATTCCTCCTTTGTTTTACTTATAAATCCAATGCAGTGATTGTATTATTTCAGATTATTTGTTTTATTTATTAATCAAATCTTCTGTCTTTTTAAACAAAAATTCAAATGCATCCCGTGTTTTGTGCAATCTTTTTTTTTGAAAATTGGTTAATCCTCCTTCGATTTACATTGTTTTGTTTAGCCTACTTTAATCAAATCATAATCGCTATTGTACCTTCAAATATTATTTTGCCGCTGTAGGATAGGTAAAATTCCATTTAAAATTTCCATGGTATAACCTTTATAAAATACGTACAATCTTACATTTTCTCTGGTTTCTTAACTAATAGATAACTCTACTCATTGTCACAATGAACATGGTCAAAGTAATCTTTCACAACCACTGGCACCATTATGTGTGAGTCGTAGCTAATTAATAAATATTGATAACTAGTGATACATGTGGAATAAGTAACTGGAATAAAGTACTTGTGATGTTGTGTAGTTAAAAACAAATGCATATATTTTCAGGTAAAACCATGCTATATTGGTCAACCATCTGTGATATACTAGTGATGCCTTTAATCCTCTTTTGTTATAATGTACATACCGAGTAAGCATATTCAACTTGTTTTGTGATTCATTGTCTTAATTGAGGGTACCGTGAAAGGGATTAGTAATTTATTTACGACTTTGACAAGATTGGATTCGATAGGATGGAATAGAACCACTAGAGAACAAGGACTGCTTAGTAAAGAAACATCTTGTCAGCTATTGGAATAATTTTGCAATCGACCGTCCCACATACCTTTCCACCAGCCTGAGTGAGTGATTATGGAGTTTAACGTTGCTGCGGGAATCTTTCACACTGCACTAGTTTCAGTGTTTGACATAGCATGGCAAATATGATCTAGTTTTAGTTTTTGACACGGCATGACAAAGACACCACAATCTAGTTTTAGTGTTTGACACGGCATGACAAGGACCGAGTAGAATATTACACAGTGAGGGGTCTGGCAAGAAACAGTCCTACAGCCATTGTAATCAAGGCTGTAAACAGATAACTCATTGAATAACTATTCAAACATTTCCTCTATACTTACTGGTAGAACCATAACGACAACACTTCTAAATCATTCAAGAAATGACACACCTGTAACACTTTAAAGATATATGAATTAAAAATATGTAGGTATGTTTAAATGTATGGTGTTTTTTGTTGCAATTAGGCTTTTTCTGAGAACATTATTTCAATGGCAAAATAACAGAATTTCATATTCAATCATGAAAAGAGTATTGCTTATCAAATAGCCACATGGTCTGCAGCTCATTTGATACTTATATTCAATTTCTCCATGTCATTGTCAATGGACTGATTGGATGTGGTTCCAAATTTTCATATGTGATATTTTGTTGGATTTTATTGTAAATTTTCAATGATATAATTCAAATGAATTACTGCACATACAAAGGAAGGGGAAATGTAACCGCAAACGTAATCAATAATATATAATTTAATAAAACATATATTACCAGGATACCAAATTTCTATATCTTAGTGATAATGTTCAAAGGATTATATATAACATAGTTCTATGAGCAAAATCTGTGAACGCTCCCATAGGTCTTTTATTTAATCACTCAAACCTTTTATGATTCACATATATAATTTGTACTGGATATTGATATGTGTTGAAGATATCTCAAAATATAAATAGTTTCAACTATGATCCCATTAGGTTAAGCTAGTTAGTGATTTGTTTCTTAACATCAGAGCCAGTCTTTCACCCAAACACGACAGGCAAGTTGACTAATAAATGCAACATACATTTTCAACAAATAGTAATGAAGTAACTCAACATCAAAGAATGGAAACATGTCTGCTAATAAAGCATTAATATACAGGAATAATATATAATATAGTTGTAAGTAATCTGTACAGCTAGCAGGAAGCATATCGAACAAAAACATTCCGTTCCGAGATTACAGTCTCCTTTGGTGCAATAATGTAGCACATTGTGATAAGATACATTCAGCTGTAGTAAACATCTATCCATATATTCATATATCCATAATAATAATAATACTTGTAAAATTATACTTATATATTAGTATCTTAACAATATCTTTAGAGTATAACTATTGAATGTACAAAATAAAAATCAATTTGTTTTCAAGAATATATATTTTCTGGATATAATACAAGTCAAATTGAAAATATTTACAGTATTGGAAATTGTCTGATTTGTTTATTATTATATTTACTTGAAATACTTGAAATACTTCCAAATATAACATCTTAGAAAATGACCATATATGTATATTCTTATAACAGAACATTAAAATCCACCTTCATTGGATCTGGAAAAACATAACAAAAATTGTATAAACATGATAACAGAGATTAATACATGTACAATGTATATTCATATAGACATGCTAAAAGTGGGAACAAATAATAGTATCTGTCATATGAGTTTCTTCTGAGCACATGCACATGTATGTAAGGATGAGTAGTAATGCATTGCCTTGCCACTACCTTACAGCATCATGTTTAATTCAATCTAGTCTGGGCAGTGTTAGAAACATATCTTGTCTGTCGCATCATTGGAATGCGGTATAGAATAACCATCCTTAAGCTATCTATTATGATTAATCTTACAAATAAAGCCGACCTATCAGAAGTTGACAGAAACTGGAGACTTCGATTTGCAGAAATTCCATTGTACAGAGATTTATTTACAAAATGTTTGACATACAATCAATGAGCAAAAATATTTTATCTGAAAGTATGTGCATTTGATTTTGTTTACATGTATATATTGGGCAACAAGCTACATTTTCTGCAGGACCCACTTATTTTCAATAGTTGATATTACCGGTATATTTTTATTTTTATTTTTTTATCTCGAGATAAAAAATACAAAACTGAAAAAAATATGAAGATATTGAAAACCAGTGAGCCCTGCAGAAAATGTAAACAAATATAATGTACATACTTTCAGAAAAATGTTTTGATCATGAAATATGTTGACAAACTGTGATTTAATAAGGATTAACAATGAAGAATAAATTTGAATTGGGATGGCTTAGAATTGACAGCAATTCCATAACATCGGAATGGAAATATATTTGAGCTCTTTAGTGAGAAAAATATACAACAATGGAACAAAACTCAACAAATTAACATTGAACATATTTTAAGTTTCTCTGTATAATCGACAGTCAACAACAAACACAAACCTTGGTTACTTACCTTTACAAGTTTTGAGTATAGTACACATAGCTGAGGTCTCTTTTATTCAAAGTCAATTACGGTATTAATGAGAAAGGTTATGATCATACAATTATGCTAGCTGTAAAATACTGCAATTTGATCACAAGAACTCTTTGAGCAAATAAAATACTATAATAATAAAACTATGATATACTTGGACAGTCAGATCTGTTGAAACATAGGCCAATATGAGCCAATATAATACCACTTCAATACTTGAATGAAATCCAAACCATTTGATTGAATAAAATTCTATAATAAATGCTTTCACAACCAATGATAAATAACAGATGAAAATAATGCAGAGAATTAATTAAATGCAAGTGAAAGTAATACTTGTTTATCATTTTATCAATGGAGCCAAATATAGCTGTTATTTAATAAATGTTTTTCAGATAAAACAATGAAAATAAACTATTCACTAACCAACTAAATGTTCACGGTAATACTATACAGTCCGAGAATAAATAAATGTTCATTTCACAAAAATCTAATTGGTAACACGTCATGATGTCCAAAAGAGGAAAAGTGAAACTATCCAAGTCAAAGTCACATGCAGACATTTACACTACAAACAGATATTACTACATCCTTATTGTAGATGACAAAAAGGATGTAAAATAGTTATGGTCATGACCAAGGCATACCAATGAAATAGTGAATGTGCTTAATTAATAGAACGTACACCTTTATAACCTAGCCCAATACCTTTATTAATATCATCATTTGTAAATAGAGATTATTACCCGAGTGTCTTTAGATACCGACAGTAT
>JAUTBR010149104.1:5691-31018 GCA_032361205.1 Pseudorimula midatlantica
TTATTGGTTTATACGAAACTAAATTCCAGAATCAATGTTTTCTCGAGGATGCACGTGCAGCGTTGAGTATACGTACACGAGTAAGTCGGAGGGTGCACTGGAGTGATGCGTGTTGTATCTGGATCAATGGCTCCACCAGCTGCTGCGTGTATGGCGGCTCGCTGACCTCCCACCCCCACCAGGCAATGCCATCTACAGCTGTCCCGAGGTCCTACCACGCAGTTAAAGAAGCACTCCCCGACAGTTTTTAACTGCCACGTTTCCAAATGAAAATACGTAAGCATTTCGCGAAACAATTAAAGAATGGTTTCAGGTTTCATCAATGTTCCGTAAAGTCAATTTATGAAATGTATTCATCACTTAGCTAGTTATCTGTGTTTCCTGTAATATAATGCTCTTCATTTAATAACAAGACTTTTTGAAAGTTTAAAAAACAGATGTAAGTGAGGTGTCTGTCCCAAGTATACAAGAGAGTTGTATGAAGTTAGGGAAATATAACAAGTGAGATAGTAATTTTGCAATGCAAGATCAAATAATTTTCCTTTACAAAATGTATCACTACATTTCAAAACCTTTCTTGTTTTAAACAGTATCCTTCCGCAAAAAGAAAATAAAGATAACTGTAGTTGAACAGGAAAAGTTGACGAAAACATGAACTCAGCCAGAACATGCAAGGGCATATTTAATTGCACACAACAACAACATTGCCTGTCGGGTTAGCGGACCATTTGAAATGTGTGTCTTTGAGCCAAACATCCAAGTTTACTGTTAAGACGAGAAAGGTATTTAGCGCACGAGATACGAGGTGTTGAAAGATGTTTCAAACAACGGCGCCTTAATGTCAGCGACCATCAGTGGAGCGCATACAATAGAAGGGGCCTGTAATCATCATGGTAGTTTGTATAATAGAAAAGGTTTTCTGTATAACGATATCACTGTTGATGATATTTAAATGGTGTTGCCATAACCTATTTGTTTACCATTTATCCTACTTATTTCCTCTTTTGATGTCTCCGTTTCGGTATTGTTAACAAAATATGTTACATTCTTGTTTCAATTCTAAATTACATATTTGAAAGATATATAATCCTTTAAGAACTACGTATATAAGTTGGACATGTAAAACCAGGAAGCCAATCCGGTAATTATCATCCTTAAATCAATAAACAATGTTTCGCTAAGTTAGCTAATTATATCTGGAAGGCAGAACGAAGCATAATGAGCGTGTTTTGTCAGAACGTGTGGTCGAAGCCTCCTCTGTCTTATAGACCCTCCTGGACCTGACATCGACTTCATCCCGAGTGTGTTCTATCTCCTACAGAGGGAGTCCTTCCGCGGTCTACAATCGGAAATCTTACACTTTCAAACTTTCCACAGAGATTTGGTTGTCGTAACATCAAAGGAGACGCTATGTTTGGCTGTGATAACAAGTGCAGTCTTTTCTGATATGACAGCTTAATGGATAGACGGGAGACTTATATGACTGCCTCGTCGTACTCTGACTGGTGGGGAGATGGAGGGTATCTGTACAACGCTGTATCGGAGTGATACGCCGTCGTTATTGTACCTAACTACATCCTCTTAATCACTCCACGTCAAGGGAGGGACTACTTTTAGAAATTACCACGCGGTCCAAAGTCGTTTAGGTTCTTGAGACTTGTCCAAAAGTTTAGCTGAAGGGTTCTGGTTTTACGACTAATTGTTGAGAACATGTTAGTAGAAGTCTTCTCACAATGGACGTGGTATTTTCACTGACACCATCTATGAATATGTCTAACAAACATCTACCGCAACCCTGCCAAACTCAATCAACGAAATTCACCGTGAAGATCAGCACTCATCTGGTCCTCAATCATTTTACAAACACCCCTTCTTGGCATACTTGATTGATTTCAACGGAGTCTCTATCTCCCTCATGAGCAAACCTACGGCTTCTGGAGAAGTTCTAGCTTGGTGTTCCTTTCTGTCTTGCATTCATGGCGTCACCTCTGCGACCACGATACTCGGCTTGACTTTGAATTACGAGATGCACGTGAAACACGGTCGAAATGGCGCGACGCTCTCACCTTCGTATCGTCAATTTCTCATACGTCAATCTCACGCAAGCGAAAACGAGGTCACTATCTAGCGCTTAATCATTAACGTTGATGGTATCAAACTATCATGTCTTGACTTATGAATGGGATAATGAACTATTGTACAGAAGCTAGTGTTCCGCTCTAATTAAAGTTATGTGATCAGTTTGCCCACGCAATATATACAGTACAGACTTGATACTAATCCAAATTTGATGAGATAGGATAGAGTTCGTGTCAACATAGAGAATAACGTTATTAGAACCATTATGCGTGCGTTGCCAGTTTTACTGCTTTTGAAATGACCTCCCAAACAAAATTGTTTAAACAAAAAAATCATATTCTAGTTCTTTTGCAATAATGGAATAGGAAATCTTCGAGTAGAGTTAGGAAAGTTAGAACCAATGGTAACAATACAAGTTCTGCAACTGCTGGAAATATTAAGTTAAAGTTATTGATCATATCTAAATAGTAAATCTAAATAGGCAGATAGAGTATTATATTTATTCAGCAAGTTTGTCAACTTCTTATTTTATTAAAATATTATATTAAATTTCAACACAAGCTTTTGAAAGCCGTAAATAACGTTTAGCAAATTTATAAGCTGGCATGTTCATGCCATTCATGGTAATCATCGCGAGAGGTAAATCACGTCATCCTCGCACAATGCCGCTGGATTTTGACAGCGCTGTGTTCGGTCTGTAAATTCCACTATTCTTCAGACCGAGAGGAGTTCTTATAAACGAGCTTAAGATTCGACGAGTTTCTAGAATAGCTCACCCCATTTCATGGAAGCAAGAAATATGGTCGAAGCTTGTCTTCTTTCATGCTCGCTTAGACACCAGCGTCACAACACGACCCCGATGTATGTATTTTTAATTACCAATGGCTGATTTATGTGTCAATTCTTCCCGTCTGAGTTGACCGAATTTTATGTGCAGGACTGAATAGGTCTGATAACTAGCTCTCTGGACCTACGGATCTGGAAAACAGGCTGATCTAACGCGGAAATCGAAATGACACATTTCCCAATTTTATGATATTTTATAAGTCCATTCGATTAAAAGTAAATCAAAATTCAGACGTAAACTATGTATGTATCTTCGCCTCAAATGAGCTTCTGTCTTCATGGTAATGGCTAGAGCTTATATATTGATGGTTGTAGATGCGTATCGACAAGGTAATCAGTGAACTAGTGGCTTCTGAAGAAACATATCAGATTATATTGACTATTTTACTTGGCTATAATTTATACTAATTTGATTCAATACGTTATAGCTTATCTGAGACACAGTATCTGCAAGCATAATCAACTATTGACTACATTATGATATTGCCGTGTCTTATCGTGAACAGGGGCCTATGACAGTCACCAAGAGCAGTGTATCCTTCAGACTTCTCACCCACATTGCAATATCTTATCTAAAATCTACACCCTTTCTTTGGTCACTGCAATATATTGACTTTATATCATTTATGACAAGTACATAAATCTTATACTCCAATTCTTTAAAAACTGTGCAACACGTGGACCGCTCTCGCCGTTAATGCAAACATGCTCGTCTCTGAATATATAGATAAAATCTCCAGATGCCTATTTTGGCTCTGAGACCTTGAGAGCTTGTCACTAACCTGCCAATCAATTGTTGTCACAGCTGACTGACATGGGCATTCCTAGAGGTAATGTGCGAGTAATTTCATTGAATTCACACTTATTGCCAAATTTGATGTGCCAGATTATATGGGTATGTTTGTGTATGTTGACCGCCTTCACGGCACGTGCGCGCGTGGGAACTAAGATTGACAGCTGTCTGGTGATGTCGACGCTCGATTTCACTCGATTGCCGCTGTTCCACATCTCGTGTACGTCACGCGATATGTGCCAGGAATTCCATACATTTTTACCTGTACGAAATTAGTATTGTGTGTAATGTGATGCTGCGGTGCTCTTCCCATGTCTCACTGCTGTCTCCAGGAAAATACTATAGATATGAATGCGCACACGCTAAATATATTACGTGTAATGTATGAGAAAAAAAAAATCAACAACAGATAATGTATTAATACGCTTTGTTACAGCAGGTAATAATTAATTCAAGCATTGGATCGTACAATACCTAAGCCACATTTTATACCTATAATTAGACTGATATTTTATGGGTAATTTGCTAGACTGACAGCAATTGACCTGTTAATGTAAGCAAAGATCATGGATCTCACATCTGCAGTGTAACCGTTTCCACGTGGCGGCCAGAGGCGTGGTGTATTGGAGTATTGGTACTGGTGTATTATCTCATTGGTAGAATGAATACACCTCAATGAACGACTGCATATTTCATCACACACATTTGTCCTATTGTTTTCTTTTGAGTCGTCATCAATATCCCGTAAGATTAGTCTCTGAAGATAACGGAATGCAAACTTATACAATGCCATTATTATTGTGCAATAACCTGTGCATTGAGTATGGTCGGCAGTACGGTGGATGTTCATAGACATGTACGTACACATTCTATGAAGGATGCGTTCTATGACTTCAGCTCTTTATGAAATAAAGTATGTTTAAATCAAGCGTTCCTATTTTCGTACGCGTCCATGAATAATCGAGAACCTGCAATCAAATCAAGTCCATTACCATCGCAAAACTCGCCATGTCTTGGCTGCGTCGCTGACTATCAGTGATCGCCATCTTGGGATTGAATGAAATAATGAACCCAGTTTTTCTTCAATCATTAATCATATGTGAATAATAGACGGGCGCTCGTCACCTGCGCCTAATTAGGCGAGTCAATGTGCCAAGAACGTCACTCTCCGGTGTATGAAGTACAATAAACTGTGGCTCGCGCATTACTTACGTCTTTGACCGCTGAGAACTTACCTCGGTGCATTCTTCAGATTACCTACACGTGAGTCGCAGAACTTACCAGGCCCAACTTACCGCCTCTGAAGCACGTGTTACATTTCAATAAAATCGTGACTTTTTTTACGACATGTACAAGTTTACCAGTGATTGATGAATTAAGTTATATACAATGTATATATATATGCCTATATAATTGATAACTTTTGATTACAGAAGACCACATGTAATTAATTACTTGGTAAAGTGATGATTGCTGCTTAAATCATTCGAAATAGCGGCTCATTATGCTACAATACATTACACAGTCCTGATCCAGTGAGTTCGTACAGCCCAATTCTCATTCACAACTTACAGAAGCCAGAACCTGCCAAACTCCCCACAGCTGTCATGTTGTGAGTTGTGTAATTCCATATATCAAGTTTTTCGTCTGTTCGCACTCGACTTTACACTCCAGCGAGCCACGCCTTAGTCGCAGATACTTTACAATAATAGTGGAACCATCTGCAGATCTGACGGAATTCCTGGACCCAACGGGTATCCCCAAGACCCTGGCACCAGACTCGACGCCGTGATTGTAGATTGCAATACCAAAATAGTGTATAGCGTTTTAATTCCTTTCTACTCTGCAGAACAAGACCTCTAACACAGGCAAGTCTAGTAGCCTGCCAGGGGCGCTGTGTACGCTCAATCGTATCAATTTCAGTATTACACATCAATCATGTTAATAGTAATAACACGTCTCGGCCCCTCTGATGAAGCCGGGATCATTTTTCGCTTATTTTACCATTTAGCTTGTTCGCTTCCCATGTTGTGATTTTACAGCATATATGAGAAAACCAAATGTTATAAATTAATATGCATGAGCATACCAGTATATCAGCATGGCACACCAGTATATATTTTAAAAGAGACAGTAAATTTACAATTTGAATTTTACAGTATATATGAGAAAACGAAATGTTATTATTTAATACGCATGCGCATGCACATAGCAGATTGGAAAGAACAGCATACACTCGTCACAGCATACATACGTATATAATAGTTTTAAAGAGACAGTATCTTTAATATTTGAATTAGTTGTACACACAGATACATATTGATTGCATCTACCTGACAACACATTTACTAGCCTTGCACCGGTATCCCCACTATAAGATAACTCACGCTGTTTAGCCGATGTCTTGGTAATCGCTATAATAACGATTACCATTAGTAAACCATTCAATAATTATAAATATTGATCCAGCGTTCGTTGGACCTTTCAATGTAAGTTTAACGGAAACAGTTCAAGGTGTCGATGGTGATTGGTGTGGGGTTTGCGGTGTGTGGGGTGGGGTGAAGTTGGTGGAAAAGGTGGAGCATGTTCTTGGTACAGTTGTCGAATTGGTTATACAGAGTAGTCACCATGAACTGAGTACTGAATAATAGATTGATTTTGCCTGGAAATATATCATGCCCTTCTTAGTTTAAATATATTTTATTCACAATAGAAAAGGATTGGTTACATGTTATGCCAACTTAGGAAAGAATCCGGTCCTGTCCTTCTACAGTAGAGCCTAAGCAACAATAGTGAATAACAGATTAATTTTGCCACAAATAATACTTCCTCCTACCGTAGTAGAGCAAAACAAAACAAAACAACAACAATTAATAACGAGGATGGCGTGCTCCACGGCGTGGTAGTTACGGTTATCGTGCGATTGATTAGTGTTTGTAAGTCAGCACGGTTCTCGTTAAAGGGAGCTTACTGTCCCACGGGTTTATTGGACGTACACATCTGGACTACTGTCATCAGAAGCCTCTGCAAGCACATGGGTCCCTCTTCCAGCGTCCTCCAGTGACACGGATAGGAATAACCGGGGATTACGTCAAAACCAATGTCCACATGCCATTGCGTGGCGGCCGTGACAATGACTGTGTCTACAGCGATACAGCTGTCAACTGAGGGCGATAACCAAGTGGAGGAACGCCAGTAAACTTGGTGTCTGTCTACTGAATATAAAACAGAGAATGCCGCAGCACGTTCACTGTCTATACAACCGATTAAATCACTCGATTGTCTATATATACGCCGTTCTGTTGTTTCGAATAAACAACGTGCTTCGTGAATCCGCGTAGTGTATTGAACTTTGGTAGCCAGATGGGTTCATTTAAAACAATTTGACCTACGTTTTATGAATGTTTAAACTGTGGTGACGTGGATAGTAGGGCCAAGTCTCTGGTATGTCGTCTTTAAGTGAAAGGTATTTAACGTCAATGACCAGTACATGATAAAAGCTTGCCATGTTTTATGAACACCGTGTATGAGCAAACATAAAAAGTATAAGATATACTTTACAACATGAAGACTTTATTGTAAACATCTTTTCTTGATTGACCTGTGACATTCAGCGTAAAATATACAACGAGTCCATATCTATGATATTGAGGAGGAAAGGGAGATAAGTACGCAGGTCTGTGTCTTGTCATCCGGGGACTCCACCAAGATGGCCTTTACAATGGCTGGTATCTGAGCCTGACATCTTCGAAAACACCAGACTGGTGCCAAGATTCCCTGGTCCAGAGAGCAGGTATCGCTTAACAAAGCATTCCCTGATAGCGTATTGGCACTGTATGATAGCGTATTGGCACTATCTGATAGCGCACTGCTTCATCCCTCGCGTGCACGTGCATGGGAGTTGTGTACGGAGCTATGCAATCTGATTTAGTATCTCACACAGACTACACGCACACAATCGAAGATATACAATTGATATACGCCACATGGCACGTGGTGTTTTATAGACGCGTAGTTTGTTACTGATATGCCGGCAGTCGTATCGATGGTATTTAGGTCCGCGGTACGTAATGTATTGACCCTAGCTATTACTAATACTGTACAGATAAAGGTCTTCGACCAAATACTACATAACAGAGCTTAGAGTAATGATCTGCCAGCATGTTAGTAAGATGACACCATGTCGCCGATTAATAATTATCGTTTTTACTTGTTCACTACAGAAGATACACATATTATTTCCTTGATATAAGTCGATGCATACTAAACATGTGTTTTTGCAAAGGGGTGATTATGTTGGAACCGTATCTGGATAGTGGATACCTTCGGCCGTTCAGACTGAGGACCCACGACCAATGAAGATAAGGACTAGTCCACTGTCGTTTCAAATAAACGTCTCATTTTTCCGTCAGACATTTCCAGTGAAGTCTTCTTTAACGATGTGCATTTGTCTTAGTGATATCACACCGGCTACTTGAGAAGAAATGTATGGCTTAGGTTAGCGAAATCGCTCTTGGGTGTTGTAAAGTAGTTTCGCTTCTGTCATAACGGCGTTAGGGTTAAGACGAGGTCGCTTGGAAGTAACACTATTAACACTTTATACTATATTTCATTCATGCATGAGTAAACATTCTAAATGCTTCATCTCGTATGAGCTTGCCTGTGCTATTAGAGTCGACTCATAGAGACGGTCCGCCATAATTTAATATTTGTCTTAAGACCCTACAAGGATGCAAGGAGATTGGGAGTTAGCGGAACGAGATAAACTTATGGATTTTAAGGCAATGATATTTACATTGGCCTTGATTGATTGTGTGCGGAGAAGCTACATTGCAATTAAATCTTAATTAATTTGTGAAGCGAGGTAGAGACGGAGACGGGGAAATGAGAGAAAGAGATTTCTCACCGACGCCTGGCGAGAGCACGAGCGCAAAATGAATAAGCTATCTGGCTCACAACTAGTCATGTCTTTAATATGGTCTAATGTTATTATTTACCGATTGCTTTAAGATGAGGGATAAGGGAGAGATAGGTTTGACCAGCAAGCGTGCTTCCAGAGACAAACTAATTCTCATGAAATCGCTCCTGGTCTAGGAAATTGATGGATCCTTGCTCAGCAGTAAAGGATGCAAAGGAACCGCGAAACTTTCAACACGAAACTAATTTTGAATATGCGTAGCCGGGACTATACTGAGGTTTTGGTAGTATCAACTGATACTGATATCCTTACGACTAGCTTAGTAAGAAAGACATCTAGGTGTGCTGTAATGAATCAATGCCGATATCTAGGCCAACGTCGCTGTATTCTGGTAGCTCTGAATGCGGCCAGATATCGACGCCAATTAGAGTTATTGGTTTGTAATTAAATGCGTTCTTCTGTCGACGTCCTCGTCTATAATCATAGCAAGCCATCATGAAGCCAATCAGCGTGCCTATTCATTGACAAACGTCGGCGGATTTTAATAGGACATGCTTCATAATTTGACTTGCAGCTATAAATTATTTTTTATTAAATGATTATTTTCGATATTCTTGTTTCAAAGGGTTCCGATAATTATCTTACTGAGCGATTGTATAGAACGTTTGCAGTATCATACCGACTATGCGGATCTATAGGTGGACCTTCAGCTAGAATAGCATATGATAGTATATATAGAGCTCTGTCCAACATACACAATTATCTACTAGTATGTCCTACCATCTGATTCTTCTATTGACATGGAATTATGGAATACATTTGTAGATAGTATAAACACAAGCAGTTTCTGCGAAATAGATGAATATTGTAGAAGGAAGATTAGGATGGCAAATGTACCACCAACTTAGGTTCCGAGACTGAGATATTCACGTCACATATACATCCCTTCGTATTGCTATAGGACATCGGTATTCATTTAGGACTGACAGAAATACTGTCACCTAGTAATTATAGAGCTCTAGGAATAGCTTTGATAGGAGACGACAATTGGTAGATATATAATTACACGATGATTGCTAACGGCCATTCTGTCATATTTGTCAGTGGGTCATATAGTAAGTCTATGCTACTGTATGCATGTCACCGTGATTAGTAGCGTAGTACTATTACATTAATACATATAGAACTATAGCATACAGGTACTGGGTACACAAACAAATATATGAATATGGTATAATATTTGACTTCTAGCTGCACCATTTCTATACGGTGATAAATTAGGTTGACTTAACTCACAGTACAGATGAGTCATTCGATAAAAGATTTCTTTGGACTAGATTAGGCAACTCGCCTTTTGAAATATGCAGTGACGGATCAATTCATGCAATGCAGTTTAATACTGAAATAATATTCCCCTCAACATGCTCCGACCCGCTGGAGGTTTATATGCACCCGACGCTCTGATTGTAGTCCCAGCATTTGTACACAGACATAAACGGACCCGTATTTCAATGCAAAGCAAAATACCTGTGCCAGAACAACACCCGATGTTTTGTGAAGTGGTTGACAGGCTAATTGTGTTGGTATGTACACAGAATGCGCACACCTATGTCGTTATCAGGCTCAGAATAAGGCTCGTCCGTAAACGTTTAAGGCATGTCACGAAGGTCGGGCTAGATATACGTGTTTATTGCCACTGAGCAAACGTAAAGATCTACGTATAAAAAAAGGATTTCATTATACGTGGCAGTTTCAGAAGTGTCCCACAATAATGCTATAAATCACCATAGGAAGGCAATCTAACTTTAGTATTTATGACAGACAGCATTGACATTCAAGCCCCCTGAATAGAAAGTCCGGACGGTCCAATAGTACTTTAATTGTATAGCCGCAAGTGTCGATTCTCCCCGCCATCCTGAAATATAAAGGTCCTTCTGACTGATGAAAACGATCAATTTATGTCTTTTCACACTAACCCGGTCGGTTGATAAGCTTAAGAAATCCCAATGTCATGTCCAAGACGGCAAACACAGACATACAATGAATGCTCCCCCAATTCTGGCAATAGCCGCTGTTTCGTACCCGCAAAGTGGAAGCCAGAGTGGTTCTTTTAAGTAGACGAGGCCTATAACTACAGAGAGACGCGGCAGTGAGATTGTCCAAGTGACGACGGCGCTGTGTTATCTCAACTGCTCGAGTCAACGACGGCTGGTCCTGACGGCAGAGGAGACGTGGACGGCCACGAGAAGTGTAGTGGAGGGAGATAGGTCGCCATGGCAGGCAAACGAAGCGGGATAATAAACAGCGGCAAATATGCACTTGAGATGGGGAGTTATTGGCGCGTTTGTATTAACGATGCCTGTACCAATGGCAGTACGATTCCATACAGCAGTTTTAGTAGTGGCCCTCCTTCCGCATTCCCATGTATTCTTTCACAATAAATATAGCGAGACGTTATGTATAATATATTTGCTCTATGGAACCGAACTAGTCTGGTCCGTGCTGTCATTGTCATTGTCCTTGTTGTCGTTTGATAATTGCTATTTCAATTACAAGGTGTGTAAACATTGTTAAAAGGTGCATTACCTTCTGAAATTGGTCGAACAAAATTCTACGCTGTATCAATAACAGGGCCTTCGTTGATTGCTATCACATTTTATACTTAGAAGAACAATTTTGAAGGAATAAGACATAGGAGCACTTGCCCTTTATAACCGCTACGTCATAGTATCATTGTGTCACCGTAGGAAGCACTGGAGTTTCTGAACACAAACCAGCATTTACAGTATAGAAGTATGCAGTAATACGTCAGATCTGAAGCGTATCGTCTTATTTCAATTGAATTTAATTTGTTTTCTTTCGAAATGTCACACGTGGTGGTCATATCGACTGCCTGTGGATCGTTGCCAAGTCTTTGATGTGTCATTTCAACCCGTAAAATCCAGTGAAGTGTTGACCCCTCCTTATTGGCGGCCATTGTTCCCCAGGATACGCAATGGCGTCGGCACGAGTTGCGCGTGCTCATGCTCCCGCTCACGTGACCCGTAAAGCATAGTTCTTGGTGATTAATGCGATTTTATGAGGACTTGTAGAAATCCTTGGTCACAAATCATCATTCTAGCGTTCACTGGTGTTGATAAGGAATACAGGTTATGGCCCTGTTGGGAAGAATTGTATGGACATTCCAGCAACAACAAAAGATTACGTTCATTTTATTCGCAGAGAAAGAAAGAGAGAAGAGATCAAGAGAATAGAAAAGAGACACAGAGAGAGAGACAAAGACAGATAAAGAGAGAGAAAGAAAAAGAAAAGGAGAAAGGGAGAGAGATATAAAGAGAGAGAGGGGGAATGAGGGAGGGAGGAAGGGGAGGGGGAGATTTAGGAATGGAATATTACAAAGCTTAAACACCCTGGTTTAATTGCAACTGTGACGTCATTTGAAAGCTAAGCACTTCCATTACCGTGTTGATTCCATTACCTAAAGAAAACCAAGACGTAGAAACTTCCTTTGTATCACTTTTCTGGTTCTCAGGTTTTCTTGTCGTGAAGAAGCGAAATCTCCCTCTTGAAGAGAAATTAGCCCCGCGCCATTAAAGACTTTGTGAGGGCCGTGGTTCGGCGTGGTGATAACACACGACATCGACGACTGCCAGCAATATCCCACGCTGAGTAATGTTACATAACATTCACACAAGTCGTAAATGCCGACTATCTTTTCGAGATCCTGGCTCAACACGGCATTATATACCCAGTAAAAGATTCTAAAACTTTGCCGTGTTCCCAAAGCAATGTATTTTTAACCTCGGTGGTTTTAGTGTAGGTGGAAGCCATTCCTAGGCAGCAACGGTGAGTCGACGCTACACTTGGATCAAAGCAGGGTCACGTGGCAGGGTAGTCTTGTTAGGCAAATCAAATGTTCACAGATGAGCGGTTAGACCGTGCTAGTTAGTCAAATCAAAGTAGGAAAGGAACAGGATTGGTGAAAATTGAAGCAATTAGCCCTAGGGCAGCTGTTTAACAGAGTCGTATTGGCTCGGCACACGCCGTTACTGCTACTTAGCCTTCAGAACAAACAACAGTTGACGTGCCGCATGAAGCCATTGCGCAACTCTCCTGCGCACAGACAGGTATGAGAATATATCATTCCTCACGAAAACACCGACGGTATTCAATTTTGCCCGTGTAGATTCAGGGCTATATCTAATAGGTCAATTCCAGAAAACCCTAAAATACGTTAGACACAAATTGCTACACTATATGTTCTTATAAATCTGGTAAGAACGTGAGGAAACAAATACTATTTCTGCTGAGTGCATGTAGCAATTAGTGGTAAAATATAAGTATGCAAATACTCCGTTTTATCTTTCTTAGCTATATTTCTCTCTCTTTCTCTCCCTCTCTCTCTCTATCCATCACTCTCTCTTTTCTTACTATGCCTTCCTTTCTCCTGGTCTGTTTTCCCATTTCTCTCTTCCTTACTTTCCCCATCCTTCCTCTTTCTTTATTTCTTGTCATCTATTTATTTCTATCTTTCTTATTCTCAGTAAATCATGCCAACTACATTCCGGAAGTGATCTCTGGACATACTTCTGGGCGATATATATGCAAACCAGCAATGTCTACCAGTAAGCTTGCACGACTGTACGCTCATTACCATAATATCGGGCTGAGAAAATTGCATTACTGAATCCAATAAAGTGACCGCTATCTGAACCTCTGGAGCGGAGCAGTACCAGTGTGTCAAACATCCACAATATATACGTCAGGCGCGCTGACGAATCCAGCCATGTTCATGAAGAACTCGCCGCCAAGAACTGTACGTCTTGGAGGAAGTTTGAACACGACCGCTCGTCCAGATCGCAGTGTAATGCGTGTTCCAGTACAGAGATAGGTGTGAACACCCGCCGTGTCTGGTTATAGGGACAGCATGTGTTGTCTGGACTCACGGACAGAGCAGGTCTTCCTTGCCTGATACTTGGAAGTGGAGCAGGCATACTTCAATATAATTGGTTACGATCGCTAAAACAGAGAGATGTCAGAATAAATTGTGATTTGGCAATTTGGTAGATCATTTGAATATTGTGGTAGTGATGTGTGTGTGTGTGTGCGTGTGTGCGTGTGTGTATGTGTGTGAGAGAGAGAGAGAGAGAGAGAGAGAACGACAACGAGAGAGAGACAGAGTGTGTGTGTGTGTGTGTGTGTGTGTGTGTGTGTGTGTGTATGTGTGTGCACGCGCTATTGTGCGTGTGATTCACGTGGATACGGTGTATAGCACTCCTAACTGCCGGGTTTTTCATTGACACAATTTAGTTTTTGTGTATTGCAGTTAATTATGAAAGCCTGTGATGATTAACATGGTATTCTGCCGAGTCGCGCCTTGAACCATAGAACGAAATGGGTGATTTGCGCAGCCATTGGACAGTCTTAGCTTCCGTAGTCGCACATCCAGGAACCCGGGGATTAGCTAATTGCTGATTACTGCAACAGAATATCAGGAAGATGGATCAACCTGAAAATTATATGTACTATCTCGGCCCTGAAATGTTTACTATCGATAATTGTGGCGATGTGATAGAGAACTGTTATATGTTCAAGTTACACACTTGAGAGAAACGGTATGCTACACTTAGCCAATAACTGTCCAATAAAAGTCTGTTTGCTCTATCATACCATTATATGTGACTGATATGATGATGAAGTAACTGTCATGCAGGATGTTCCAACGCGTAACATGAGAGACAGAGAGAGGGAATATGACCATATCTAGAAAGGTATCATTACTATTCCTATGCTGACTCAATATACACTAACATAGTTGCGGGTTTTCATAGCTGTTCACAAGTGAAAAACTCCATATGATAAAAATTTTTTATGAATTTAGTTAACGTCAGTTGATAAGATATGGCCGTTATCCCAACAACATGACAATGCTCTTCACGAATATAAGAAAATATACTTTCTTTGGCAGCCTCCAAGTCACCTATCAAAACCGAGAGATGTATTAAGCAACACGTAGCGATATAATTTAGGCTCAGAAAACCTTCTCGCGTATTATCATGTGAAAGTCTAACGTTGAATAAACATTTGTAAGCCCTTTGGATTGTTCTTGGAACTATGACAGCTCGGTCCAGCTGTTGGGAATGCTTTATATTTCTGGATGTTGGTGCACGCCTGTTAGGAAGTCAATACCCTTCAATGTCTGCTGTAAACACACACATTATGGAACCATCGTCTACCTGCAGGTTTTCTTGCACCTTAAAACGGAACTGGATGTTGTGTTTGGCGCGAGTATCGGTAGGTATATGGCGCGCGGACCGGATGTGGAGCAACGTAGCAGGCCATGGATGTGAACGGAATGTGCCTGGTGCGATACGAAATACCTGATCACTATGACGTTCACCTCATTCTTGTACATTACAGTGTGTCCCAAATCTAGTATTCGTGTTAATTGCCCACTGTTCTTTTCTATAAATGCATAGGCTATTGGTACCAGTGCCAATGTGTAGATGGGCGTGTTCTATTCGTTACTTCTTCAACGCTATTCTACTCCATCATGTTCCAACCTACGTTGTGCTCGAAACGAACACCTGCGTAAATTTTGTTTGTAATGACATCATCCCTATTTCTTCGACTAGTTCTCACTGAAACGAAATCTGCTAGACATTTCATTTACATGCCAGCAAATACCACTATCGGGATTCAGCGTTGCTTTCTATCCGGGCAATCACGTCGTGTCCGTGTTATGCATGTTTGAACTATTTTCCCTTGCGTATGTTCACAAACAAGACCGTGTAATGCGGTTACTTACTGTCTAGCGCGCTGGACGGGCTCTGGACCTTATTAAAAGTCAGCTACAGCCAAAGAAACCAAATCCTTGTTCGCATTTCACCTGGTCGTAAATCGCATTTGGAACAAACCTCTTCAAACCAGAAGCAATACCATACAGTCCTACGCGCAGCCCCGTGATAATTGATTTAAACAGCTTTGTAAGAGAAGAATCCCCTCGGTGGAAGTTCGGCTGAACCAACTACTTCTAGTTACAGAGTTCACCGAAGATTCCCTTTCTGAACATCTAGGAAACAAGGTCATATTTCAGTCCAGTTTGACAAGAAAACAACTTATAACCCAGCGATTAGACCTACTTCGTTCATTAGTAGGTAATGGCCTTATGGAAATCCATATCAAGTGAAGTGTTGAAGAGTTATCTCCACATGACCCCGACACCGATGACCATCAGCAGTAGCTGTCTTCTAATCCAGGGCAACAACTTTCTCCGTGGTCACAAGCCCACAACCTGATATGATAAGCACTGGTCCCTCGCGTATATTACAGAACTACTCCTGATCCGGTTAACGCGTTATGTCATTAGGGGAGATAACCATGATTCAAGAGACGCCCGGATGATGGCTATCTGTCCATAACAACCATTCGTCTTCATTTCATGTCTGAGGTGTTCTCCCGGAGACTGCGCACACTGCACAAGAAGCCAGAGGTGGTCGGGCCACACAGAACTATCCATCGTTTATACAAATTACTAAAGAATTGGACATCAAAGACAAGGCGGAGACGACGGGCTAGACCAGGATCGGGTTCTGTGACACGGGTTCGGATGAATCGTAGGATCATTGGCTTTTCGATTTTCAGAATTAAACTAACAATTAAGTTAAAACATTCATTGCCTTTCTTGTATGATGTATCAGCGTGGTGTTGAAATCTGGTGATTTCTTGGATTACAATGTTGTCAATTAATACATTTTAGGCATTAACTATGATGAATAATACATTTTAGGCATTAACTATGATGAATTAGCTACGAGGAATTTGTCAGTAGTCGTTTCGGGTTTGGGCACGTGCGCCATTCGTGGTAACATTGTAGGCCTACATATCTAGGTCTTCATGATATTATCTATTTAGAAATTACACGTGGAGTGTTTACTTTTACTATAGTCTATGTAAGTATAACACAGGCAGCTTACGTTTCCTCTGACGCTCAGATACATGAATTCATGACGAGCTCCCTGATTCCCTTAGTTTATCTGTAAAGTAAAGTATTGCTGCTCGAGCAGTAATAGGCACCAATAGACGGCTTCATTATTACCATTCTATCTATGCCATCTCAAGCATGTATTACTCAGAAAATAAACAGGAATCGCACGAAGATGCATACAGTCTTTATACGTCCGAGACTGGCACGAGATGTGGGCACGATATGACGGCGGTTATGTAAATAAGAAACCCCGAAATTTGTGTCCTGAACACGGCGGAGTGTATCAGAGCTAATTGGGCAGTTTTCTAGGGAGGAAACGATTTTCAACTTCGCTCTTTGATCTTTCATTGAAATTTCAAGCCCTGGCCTAGATGCACCATAGATCGATGATGAACGCCAGGTTTATGCAAATACCGGCAATGTTATTGCGAGTTGTGAGTTATGATTCAATTCCATGCAGCACATTGAGTATTCCTCACCATCGATTTATATTCATCGAAGTATTGAAGACAGCGTTCTAAAGATTCCATAGAATGGCCGCGATATGCATCGATGCATCGATGCCCTGTTGACAAAGAGTCGTAGAATATTAATTGGAAAACTTGACTATTATTTAATAACCCAGTTTAATTTCTTAAACGTATCGATACATTTGTTCACGTTGTATACATATACTGCATTTTATTAATCTAAACATTTCTTATGTATGGAAAACAAACATGCAAATAGGCGTATACTTGATATGTATTTACCCATATGACATTCTTTCATGTAATGTTTCAATTTATATTTCCATATTAAATATAATAATTCGTAGATAATGTAGTAATTCTATACATCTACTAGGATTGCAGTATAATACACTACACTATATATAATAATAGCTATAATGCAGTGATGCACTATACTCACACTATAATACGCTATAATATAACGATGCACTATACTTACACTTTCAATGTCCGTCTCATCCTCGGACACGTCTGTAAAATTAACCTAAACAATACACAGCGACAGATAAACGTTCTAAGCACAGTGCTCTGATGCTGGTCAGATGACAATATAATCAGTAACAGTTCCTCAGGGAAGCACAATGCGCGACACGGATATCCAACGTTTATATGATTAACACAAATCTTCATGACCGCCCGCTCTGTTATTAACGTTGACTAGTTGGAATGGACGTTGACCGAACGGATAGTTTCTGCAAATGATATGCCCTCAAAAGTCGTGTTAAATAACAGTTAATGTCAATATTGACTTTGTTTGGTTATATTACCTTATTTGACCTTATCTTTCCCTATGGCCACTGGGCCGTGTAATGCTATCGTGACAACTACTCATATTGATGTTTATCATTTGGCAGGCTGCAGACGAAAGATGTAGGAGGCATCGATGCTCGGTGTCTTGTTACCAAATTTATAAATTAGTATGTGAGCTTCCCTAATTAGCAGCCAGCGCTAACGCCAGTGACGTAATGATATATATCGTGTTACAAACAAATCGGTTACAGATGACAACCACAAACCGAGGTGGCAATGCTGTAATAAGTCGTAAACAAGTCGTCCAATGGAAATGTCATAATGCTAGAGCGTGATTTGGGTAATTGATGTCGTAAAGGTATTTACGGTAATAGGAATGGGCACGCGTGTGTTATCCATTACACATGTCTGGTTCAGTATACGGCAGGTAATCTAGCCAATCACATTACACGATCATAATGGTAATCTGGCAAATCATATCACATGGTATTTTTTTGGTATTCACTATCTGTATTAGCATTTTGCTAAATATCGTAAATGAGACATAAATTGTTGCCATTCGATAGTATACTTACTAGTAATTGAGCGTGATGTCATATTCAGTAGACTGTAACCATGTAGTAAAGAAAGAATCAGACAGCTTATGTTTAATTTTAAATTGGATAATGAAAGGAAATAGAGAATAATTAATTGTGTGGGTTTATTAAAAGGTGGTAATGTTCTATGGTTTATTCGGTTTGTGCTATTAAAACGAAAGGCAGATTAATAATGTACGTGTCATTATCAAGACGGTGTGGGGAGCCCTCGATGGAATCTATGGCACATTGCTATCGTAATGAAGTATACCGTAGTCTGTCTAATTAATTCTCTTTCCTAATTATCTCAAATGTGTCTAAATGTATACAGAATATTATTGAGACGCTGAGAGGAACATTTCCTTTGATCATAAAATTAGATTTGATAGATGTGTCTTATACGCTAATTGTCTTTATTATTTCCAAACACGCAGAACCGCAGTGATTGTCATAGTTTTAATAAGCTTCTACCTATCACAAGTACTACCCAGTATAATAGCCATATATTTTCAAATTTTCAAGAAGGGCATTTCATTTGGGAAGGAAACTATATTTCTGATATTAAAGGCATACACGGTTTGTTGACATAGATCATGGTCAAGCGTATTTTTACCTGAAAGTATGCACATTTAATGTATTTAAATAAAGGATTCCATCTTTTGTAGCGATAAAGCTACATATAATCTTCGCATGCACTGAGATACATAGCTAATAGACTATCAATAGTCTCGGAGGGTTAAAGTAAATCAATAGTATATATTGGTATTATATTTATATGAAAGCAGCCACTGAAATGCTTTACCCTCTCCAGTACTTGCATAACTGATCTATGGGGATATTTTGAATAGGAGTATTTGGGTGAGAACAAGGTGTGACACAGACTACATAGCTAAATTTATCTATATCAGGCAGGGAACGTTATATATAACAACAACTATTGTTACGTCGACATTTATATGTCAGGATGCATGGTTGACCTACGTTCTAGTTGACGCACATAACACAGACGTTGATCTGTTATTCACATGGTCATCCAAGTTGCTCTCATTGCAAGGTCGGTGTAACTTCTCAAAGAGAACGCTGTGCAGACGTACTGAAATCGTTTGCTCGCCGGTCACGTGTTTCCGGTTATCTTCATGTTTTCTTATGCTTCAGCTATTTCTACAAACTTTGAAAGAGCGAGACTGGATGGATGTAAATGCCAGTAGTGGGTGCTACAGGGTATTACATAACGCTCTTATTCCTAAGACAAATCTTCGTTGGACCCAAGTTCACAGAGACATCTTATTACAATGAGAGCAGCGTGCCTCATCTGTTTTCATCAGACTCCGTTATCCAGAACGACCTTTCCAGGCTAACGCTATTACCAACAGTAGGCGGCATAACCAGTGTCTGGAATAGATTGTACAGACACACAAGCATATCACTTTTATGTGAAATATAAATATGTTTTTGTGTGTGTACATGTATACAAGATATACACTAATACATATGGATATACATGCCAATACGAAGGTCTGTGTGAAATGTATTGCATAATTCTAGTAAATTACAAAGAAGCATACATATAAAACAACAAAAAATCATTGACATAATTCATATAGGATATAGCTTAGGAGCATTGCAAGATCATAAACTCTGTATGTTATTTCATTTATAATGTTAACTACATTATAGTTTAAAGGTCTACATAATTGAATAAACTTTCAACATTCACGAATATCAATGAATAAAAAAGTATGTTCTGAAAGTACAACATTAGGTCGTGACCTTTGACATACATTCTGGCATTCTTAAAACAGTATCACAAAATGTCAAATAAATTAGCAACATAAGTTGCAATATGTGGGATGTAGAGTTAACCCAGACATTTCATTATGACATTTCGTGATTCCTAAAGTTTTATATTGAACTTCTGCGTTAGAAATGGCAAGTCATAACATTGCAAATTGAAACAGTCATATCCATTGTTTTCTAGCCTTAAGAAACAACTATTTTCCCATCGTCATCAAATGTGAGATATTCAATACTATTAGTAAAGAATATTCTTGAACAAATACTTCACAATTATTAAATATTGAACAAATACGATACTCTATATAAAAGGCATTCGATCGAGTATTAGATCAATTGTATATTTGCAAAACTGAATTTTCGATTATCGAAAATGTTGCTTGGAGAGAAAATACGGGACAACTTGGGATGTATATATGGCCACTTACTGCACATGTATCGCCATGGACGACGTTTCCGGTCGACAATACCTGGGAGAGAGGCCACACGTCAGCTGATCGAACGCTTATACGCTCTAAATACTATGCATGAAATTGTCCTGCCTCTGTTTGACCAATTAGAACGAAAATAGAAATATATCCATACTGGAAAGGCAAGCTTATGTTGACCTCGTTAATTCGATTTAGAAAGAGGACAAAGAAATCAGACTTTTATTGCTTGGAAGTCTCTAAAAACGTACAATTATTGTCCAATTGTCACCAGCCAACAAGACCGAGATTGCTTCATAATAACACGGTTCTTGTTTCACTTCCTTTTCCAAGCACAGTTTTGTATCTTACGATCAATGTCTGCGCACTAGCAACGGAAGTATTTCCATAATGTACCTGTTCCCGCCATTTCTCTGTTTGAGAGCATAAAATTGATATTACTTGCGATAAACTAAGAAATGCACTTTCGCCATACAAATATTGGAGAAATTGGCGAGTGGCGATATTGATTAAATAAGGAAGCCCACATAAAAGGCGTTTGTCTTTTATTGTAAAATACTGTATCGTATTATGAACCAATAATTATTTTGCCAACCAATATGTTTATTGCGGGTCTTTATATGTTTGGAGTAATACTTTGAAGTCCATTTATGGTGATGTCAGATTATGCACGACGAAGGCAAAACGAACTAATGCTCGCTTTTGCTTGAGTTAATAAAAATGTATTGGCAATTAGCTCATTCCTTAATGTTTACATTTCTATTCTGATGTCATTTAGTAGCAAGCGACAGGCTTGTATTTCACACATTTCAACTCGGGAGATAGGAAAATGCATTTCATACCACAGGAAGTCATATTGAATGCACGTCATGGGAATTTGTAAAGGCTTTTTCTTAACTAAACATCATTAAGGAATAGTAGTGTAAAACCCTCTCATGAAAGTGACAGCTTACCCTATGAGCGGATATTTCTCTTTATTGATGTGGAGTAATTAAGTCGTAATTAATGATCTACCAACCAGCATTTGGGTTCCAGCCAGCAATTAGTGTTTTGATTTTTACCCATAATGCATTGAGTCAGAGTAGAATCACTTCCGGGTTGTAACCGTCCATTAGGAACATTGGATTTACCACTTAATACAGAAACCCCCTCTTTCCTCCTTTATCCCTCACTCCAACCATTCTCTCTCTCTCTCTCTCTCTCTCTCTCTCTCTCTCTCTCTCTCTCTCTCTCTCACTCACACTTTCTCTCTCAATCTCTCATTGTTGTCCTTTTTTCAACACAATCCTTCTCTTCTCAGCACATCCTTTCAATATTGTAGAACATACCCGCCGTATATTGGTAGCGTGCCCGACCATTTCCATAAAGTGCACATATATATGATACTGATCACACACGTTCGTGTTTCTTATAGTACTGGCTGTCATCCTTTCTTTTAAAACATATACGAACATTTTAATTGATTTCAATTAGAGTTTACTATACTTTAAAATAATATCAGGAGTTTAAAGTATTTGCGTTTCAACTGGATTAATACGTATACGGGGATATATCTATATATCTTAAAGCATATTGTATGTGTAAGTAATATTGGTATAATGTAAACTTAACGGTAAATGACTAGATAACAAAATTATATGATTGTTAATACTAGTAGTAGCATTTGTGTCAATCTTATTTATAATGTAAATGTTAGTGCAAGTTTATGTAAGCATTCACGTGGCCGCGGGGTGTGTCGGCAAGCCACTACTACATGCACTGGTTTAAATATGCCAATTTAATTTAATTTACCAGCAATATTTGTTTTATGTCTCTCATAGTCAATTTTGGCGGCCATTGTTAACATGTATGTTTTACGTTGTATTTTATTCTTGTATGTAACAATGGGTGAGACAATATTTAATAAACAATTTCTCTCTCTATATATAACACTGGCACTGACGGTACGACGCCATTGTGATGTCTGATCAGCATACACGTGCCACTGAAACATTAGCATCGACTTTTGATCATTGAAAATAATCAATTTCCAAGCATTGATCTAGAAAATATTCAATGAATGTTTTCTTTGGCCAATGTCGAGTTGTTTCGCATAATATTATATGTACTGTATGCCCATCATGTTAAAGGTTAACTCTAGACTACGGGCTGGTGCGCATAACGATTAGAACGCGCTATTTGACCACGTTTCACCAATTGTGACATGATATATGCACTCCCATAATCAAAATCAGCGGATACTCTCGACGACACTGGAAAGGACAGCGATATTTTTGAATGGCAATACTAGTATGACATTTCTGAAAGTTAAAATGATTATCACGATCCACTTCCAAACAATACCTCTTCTTTTTTTAAAACTCCAACTTCTCTTCGTGTTTTAAGTAACGTTAAAGGCAACAAACGAACATTCTATATTCATTGCTATGAGGTTACTTGTTTACAAAGTCAATGTCTGGTTGCATAACTCTACGCATGTCGCACCAGTGTCAAGGTTTAAGCAGCTATTAAGCATGCACGTGCAGACTCGTCTCTAAACAAAGCTAGGAATCTGGGAGATTGGAACATCCGGGTCCTATTTGGTTAGCCACCAAAAGGCAACAAGCGTAGTTGTTCGTATCATTAGCGTTAAGAGCTTGTCACGTGACTGTAGTGGAAGAACTGGAAAGCGACATGTGTGGTTCTACCAACACCCCAGAAAGTCGCCTGATTAAGACATGCCCTCGCCATGTTTTCAACTAAATCTTTTCCACGACCACGCATTGACTGGGCTTGTTTGATGCTAGCTATTCACCGTGCTTCTGTATTTACCCAGATGAATTATTCATAGGCTTACACTGCTCACATCGGACTACACCCAGCCCCTATTGCATACATTTCTCAAAGGATTATGTAAAGAAACACAAATAACATATACAATAGCCTGTCCGACTCGCTACTCGGCTACCATTCAAAACATCTCGCAGGAGGCTATTCACAAAGCTGATATATTTTTATGAATATAGAGATACTTGGGTGAAGGTATTAAACAGCTATTATTGCATGAAGAATAGTGTGTCTCTGAATTCTGGTATGGTTCATAAGAAGACGTAGACAAAATGGTTGCTAAAGATTATGTAAGCATGGGTATCCTGTGCACATCGTGTCTATCGATAACAGGTAATAAAGCATGAACACACGTTATAGCAAGGTTCAAACAGAACAGTGGCCACATTCGGGAAAAAATGCAAGCCCATAGATGTGTTTCGCATTCTCCAGCGTGGCTTTCGCTAAGCTATGACGTTTGTTCCTTGGGCTATATTGACAATCCCGTCCAATACTTATAGCGTTTCACGTAAAAACATGTCGATGGTGTTTTATGGTTTGGTCGATGTTTCTGAGTTATTAGTGGAGATGATTATCCTGGTGACTCCATTGTGTCTTCAACTGGTGTCGATGGTCGATGCAGAGCAGGCAGATCGAGAGAAAGTAAACAAGGGAGAGAAAAGACGAAGCTGGGGTGGTTTGGGATGGCCGGAGGCATTACTTCGGGCAACAACGTCTTGTGGATACAGACGTTCTGGTCAATCAACGTACTGCTTAACAACCTCTCCACACCGTCATTGGAATAAACTGTGTTTAAACTAAACCTTCCACATCGAGTTAATATTGTAGTCGTTACCAAGTACCGTACAGCAACTCCGCATGCCGCGTACCAAGGTATAGTGGGTTACCAACCGTCAATGCCTCTTGGAAGAAGCGGGTTCCCGCCATCTTCGATATCCTGCAAATATTGAGTTAGTCTGATGGGCTATACACACTGGATATGGTGGGTATTTGTGGAGCTCGCCGGAGTCCTCTGATCGACGCCCGGTGACAGATACTGTGTTGATTAACTGTCGCAGGCGTGTGATGAGTTTCAATAGCGCAATCATGTTCCTCCGAGTCCGAATAGACGCCCTTTCATTGACTACACGATTGGTGGAATGGCAATTGGGTCATTCCCTCTTAGCGCTGTATTCCTCTGCTGTACTCTATCATTAACCGCCGGGGTAGATCTGGAGAAACATGCGGGCCACCCTGGTTAACAATGATCCTCCTGGCTCGCAAACATCAGTGCTGATGTTAGAATATTTGCTCAGGGTCATTAACAAATAACGACTGCCTATTGAAGAATTAATATTCAGGACCAAATTATTGTAGGCTTGTACTCATTCCTAATAGCTATTTAGAGTAGTAGTACTGGCCCAAGTTGTCCCATTACACTAATTATCAATGTCTATATTCAGTATTATTACTTGATTAATTAGAGTAGTATTACTGTCGTTACAGTACATTTAAGCCTATCGCCCTTTATATATCGAAAATATAAATATACATGATGTCTGATTAATTTGAGAGGCACGAATCATATAATTAAGTAATGCTAATAGTAAAGAAGATAACTAATGTGTTATTTGATAATCTATACCGTTAATTAGGAATGGATCCAAAACTTGGCTTCAACATTTGGAGCGAATCAGTGGACGGTACGATTGATATATTACTGGACTTCGTTACTCTCAAATTTACGTACCTGGTATACCCGTTTTAAAACAGGAAGTCATCGTCTGCCTATAGAAGTAGGCAGATGGCATAACATAAACAGCAACCAACGTATCTGTAC
>JAUTBR010149105.1:0-11310 GCA_032361205.1 Pseudorimula midatlantica
TCTCTCTCTCTCTCTCTCTCTCTCTCTCTCTCTCTCTCTCTCTCTCTCTCTCTCTCTCTCTCTCTCTCTCTTCTATACATGTCTCTCTCAATATGTTCTATAATGGGAACACGTATTCACAACATTTGTGTCATGTTATGGACCACTGGTTGGTTATTGTATTCAGTCTCAGTGCCCTAGATTCTTGAAATGGGTCACGATTACTTCTACTTCAGTAGTCAGTCCCGCTTTTATAACAGAAAACTTAGAATCATTCAGTTCATTATTACTCATGAGCCATGTGGTGTTTGTGTAGCTATGTTTAAATATTGAGCATTTATTAGCCTCACGGCAACGAAAATTCCCAAATGTTACTGCACAAATGTTGTCTTGGTTGTTTGACAATTAGATGATCGTTCCATATAGATGAAGGTATACGTCGATGTACAGCTAAACTTCTATGGTAAACTGCTCTGCTTTCAAGTGAGAACAGTGGAAGATGCCAGTATATCTCTGGGCGTGCATGGTTTGATGTTGGACTGTTTTCAGTTATTCAAGCCCCGAGTGGCGTGAGGTACATACAATTACAAATAATATACCCAAAGCCATTTAGGATGCATATCTCAAATATATATTGTTGCATCGTATTAGTGTATAACAAACCAGTGAATGTTCTATATAGAATGAACTTCGCATAGGGAAAGTTTGCTCATACTAGTATTCCCTTTGAACTCATATGCTCTTTACAAATCTCAAATATTGAACAAATAATGTAGGTAGAATACCCATTTCAAGGACATATTCTTCTATACTTCTACTTGTATTCAGAGTCCACATTGCACGAACAATACTATTAAACCTTGTCATGGTGATACGCTACAAGAATGTTGTTGATACTTCAACCCTGGATGCGCACACATGTATGGTATACTAGTTTATAAAGTAATCCTTCTTGTATGCGGATACGGTTCGATGCGTACAGAATACCAGATACTTAGTATACAGGTAAACATATGGCACATGGAATGTGCTTCATGTGGAAATGTTTCACTGTAATAAAATATAAAACTGGTAGTCTACTTCCTTATAGTTCCTGTGTTACAAGCTGATGCTTTGAGCAACTGGTATCATGTATTAAACTCGTTTGTAACTTAATTAGAAAAGGAACTCGATGACGACACAAACATCCAATATAGATTGAGAAACATTTTTGAGTAATATGTCATGATCAACTTAATGTTAGGTATGTAGTTACAATACATGACCACTGCCCTGTATTTGTTTCAATAACTGGATTCCCTGTATGTTCTATTATTTATGTACGTATTTATTTATTTATTTATAGAAATGAAATACACGTCGTTGGTTATAAACTTGTCTATTGTTATCACATATGTACTGTATATGCATATGTATGAGAAAAAGATTGTTTTTTTAATTAAAAACTTAATTTGATTCACAAATATCTATACCAGTATACAATTTAAGATTGAGTACTCAAGAAGTTTCATAATCTCTGAGACTGTTCTCATTATAGCTATAGAACGTCCTACACTTTATGTATTCACATTTGGTAACATTTCTCTGTAGGTCTTCAGGTTCGTATCGTGAACGGCAAGTCAACATCTCAGTACCTATCAGGGCGTGTAGAAGTATCTAACGATAATGGAACGACGTGGGGGACTGTGTGCGACGACTTCTTCAACAAGAGCGCAGCCATAGTCGTGTGCAAGAACAACGACTTCGTCGATGGAGAGGTAAGACTAGCATTGAAACGTAATGATTGCTAACATTTATATTGAAACATTTTAATATTCTTATTATTTTGAAGTATTTTAAAAGGCATAATATCACAGATAGTTATGGTTGTTTTGGAATAGTTCTTAGCTACAACGGCATTACAACAAATACATTCACTTGACATACATACAGTCATGTTTGCACGTCTAAAAACCTTTCCACGGCTGTTTGGTAGACACATAACTAAGGTAACCCCCCTGTAGTTTACTGATAGAAAACCTGAATATGGTCGTATTGCTATTTCCTTCATTATATCAATGCAAGGGGACATAACTCAGTGGTACAATTTAAAATATAATACGCAACCGGAACGTCAAAGGGGACATAACTCTAATTAACTCGGAATTCATTATGAGAACTGTGATGCATCAAAGACAAGATAAATAGCGGAACGTTCCCCTATTTCATATAAAATATGAATTTTTTAGTAACTATCGAGTGTTGGGGATAAAGTCCATCAGTAAATACCAACTTTTGGGTGGGCAAATCCAGCGTAATTAGTTTCAGATCGAAATTCGTCTGTTCATTATCCAGGTCTATCAACTGTGATGTAATTTGCCTGTGGCCGTGATTGAATGATAACAGTTTCTAAAAAGCATACGTATATTGTAATCCGCATTTGGTGTTGTTTGATAATGTATTTCTATTGGTGTTTGGGTTTATAAAGGAATATTCGTAGGTATTCCAGCAGAACTGTTAACAAACATGATTGCAACGCCATGTTGGATTTTGAAACTGTCGCCCAAATGTACAACTAATTGCGTTAAATCCTGCTTTGGTAATTATATAACTTAGAATTAATGCACAGCAAAAGAAGTTGGGTGTCATGTTAACATTTAGGTGTCCAGGCTAGGACACCTAGCGTGAATGTTCATAACTAAAACAAGACACCCGATGTGAACAGGATGCCTAGATATTATTACTGTAATGAATCTCATTTTACTATATACTAGTACATAAATTCAGTGGTACGTAATATGTACTTGCGACATCTCGGCCAGATATTATCATTAAGGTAGAGACATTTAATTTGCCTATGGCCGTGATTGAATGATAACAGATATTATTCTGTAATGATTCTCATTGTACAATATACATAAAATCAGTGGTACGTAATATGTACTTGCGACATCTCTGCCAGATATTATCATTAAGGGATGGCCTACGGTCTACCCCTATATATAATATATTAAAGTATGGTTTTGCCCTGAACTATTATATTAAATCCCTTAAATGGAACATTATTCTTCTTCCACACTCCTAGCCGTGTCTAATATCTGTGGTATTATATTTTGGTTGTAATTCACAGGCGATATCCAAAGCGTATTTCGGGAGTGGTAGCGGCGCAGTTTTCCTGGACGACGTGGAGTGCACGGGATTCGAACCAGGACTACAGGCGTGCAGAAAGAGCATATGGAAGGTCCACGACTGCGACCACACAGAGGACGTCGGCGTCTACTGCTACAACAACACCAACGACGGTAATTCAGCATCATTAAATAAGAGGCATATAAGACACATAGTGTACTATCTAGCACATATTAAAATGAGTAGCCAAGAGCTATACATGCTAAAGATGCTATTCCTAGATTAGCCATGTGTTGACTACTGAGTATGCCTAGAAGCATGAATTAATCAAGTACAAATCTTGTATTATAGATGTATTCTTTTAGGAAATGTCTCTAGTGTGTCGAAAGTCACTGGAACAAAGAGTAAACGTAGTTTGTTAATGTAATATTTATCATTATTTATCTTTGACCTCTGTGTGTAGTGCGTTGCTATCTGCTTATCTATGTTAATCCTACTGTGTGAATTCCAAATGAATATGAACTTATCTCTGGTGAATTCCGGTCTTTGCATGCTGTACTATTTATACCGCTATGATGCCCCTAAACAATCTGTGTAACAACCATGATCGATGTGAACATATTTAGTTACAAATAATAGTTACAAATATGTTCGTCTTATAATAATAGTTATAGTAGAGATATGATATATTATGTACTTTCACGTTGCAGTATTATTAGTAGTAATTAATGAAAGCAAACTGGTATTAAATATCCAAATAACATTTAATACATACTTTCAGATATTAGAGTTGTGTTGACGACAAAAGAACAATCGTTGTCCTTGCTAAATATAATACGTAATATAAATATAGCAGAACTTAATTACGCGTGTCTTGTATGAAATGGGCTAACTCTGAGGTAACCATTACTTCAACCATCGCCATAGACTACACCATTGCTAAAGTTTGAATTCCGGTTGTCTTTGATTTACACCGGTTTGTAAAAGGGTACTATTTGGACTTGGAAAATTCAATAATATTAACATATAGATGTCCTCAAGATGCATTCCACTTCAACACAACAAACTGTAATCCACATTTCAAAGGATAGGAAGATGTTCTGTAAGTTAAACCTCACCTATGTTTATGTTGTTGCAGTGTTCAAGATGCAACTGGATGAGGGAGCCACATATCCCACCCTCAACTCCAAGTGGGGTCGCCTTGAGGTGGCGCTGGGGGACATGAAGTGGGGCAGCGTCTGTGACGACCAGTTCAACAACTTTGCAGCAGCAATAGCTTGTACAAACTTCGGATACTCGTACGGAGAGGTAAAGCAACAGATACTTTGGTAGATGATGTCTGGATATAGAATATTACTTTCCTTCCCCTCGACCACCTCAAGTATGTTGGGATATTGGCATCCATATCGTATTCAGACAGCACCTATTACAATGTCCATATTACGCCTAAAATCCATTGAAGAACAATAAGTGTTCATTCACCACATTACAGCTTCATTCCTGCACCCAGCAACATTACAGTGAATTTTACGAGTTATCATTTGTTCATGTCCATGTGGATATTGTATTCATTGTCTTAATTGTCGTCTAGGAGCCAAATAATTCTTATTCTTATTCTTCTGACCCTGTTATCGGGAACAAATTGGACGAATGATAGATGCAAAGGTGGTAGTAGGCATGATTGTCACAGCGGTCACAGCGGTGAGATAGACTTCGTATGGAGTTGACCATCACGTGTGTTGCAGCGCCTGACGGACGAGTCATTCAAAAGGGGAGAGAGGACGTACCTGGACGAGGTGAACTGCCGAGGGACAGAGAACTCCCTCCTGGACTGTAGACATAACAGCTGGAGGACCCACGACTGCGGCAGGGAGGAAGATGTGGGCGTGGCTTGCTTCAACACCACGGGTAACCGGAAGTCCAGCTTCAAATGGACATTATCATTCAAAGGACAAGTGTTACTAGTTTAGCCCTGGCCACAGTTTAGCGAGCATTGCGAAGTAGAAACAATACCATTATGTTTCTATACAGGATTGATTATATTAAATGGAAGATCTACAAGACTTGCCCTCAATAGAGCAAACATAATCTATAGTTGTGATAGTCTGGAGTACTCAGACAGCTTATTGTGTGACAGAATTCAATTGTACAAAATGTATATACACAATGTATTAGACATACATTCAAATATGTAAAGATAGAGAAATTGTTAATAACAACATCCGTTTCACGTGGTTTCAGTCCGCCTCCGATCCCATAATCTGTCCATCCGGAATGTGGGCGCCGTGCAGATGTGGAAGGCCGGGGAGGGCTGGATGGAGATCTGTGACAAGGGCTGGTCGGACGAGGACGCAATGGTGACGTGTCGGGAGCTGGGCTTCAAGGACGGAATAGCGCTGAACGGCTCGGCCCTAGCTGGACACACGTGGGGCAACCCGTGGGGGGCTCACCCCTGGAGTCGCAGCAAGCCCGTGAGCTCGTACAGCAGTGTCAATTGTACGGGGGAGGAGGACCACCTACTGGACTGTCAGATGGTCAAGTCCGGCAGAGGCTGCTCAATGTATTCGTCCGGCTCTGTCATATGTTACAACACATCTGTCGCCGAAATAGATAACGGTAAGTAGTATCCGACGAAACATGGCGATTCACCTACTCTGAATATAAATAGTCATGTAGGATCCTAATTCTTGGTTAAAGTGACTCATACACCAAATTCAAACCTAAAGAACAGATGATCCTACACCACATGCAGTGATTGATTTCCTTCCAAATTACTGTTATCGATATATATATATAAGCTAATTTGCCGGGCAGTTTATTGTAGATTTCTTATTGTGTGAAATCAAGGACTGTAGTTGTTTTCTTTATCATCTTCAGCAACGGTCGTCCGGTTTTCTGACGGAGATAGCAATTGGGGTCGGGTGGAGATCCGCCACCTTGGTCTGTGGGGTCAGATATGTGAGGACTCGTGGTCTGACAGCGAGGCGACTGTCGTGTGCAAAATGAATGGATTTAATTACGGGAAAGCATTTGGCCACATATCGAAGGACAGCTTGCCTTCGTGGCTGTCATCAGTAAAGTGTCTCGGCACTGAGGACAGCATTTTGGATTGTAAGCTTGGAAGCTGGGGTGACTCAGCATATTCCTGTTCTCCAGCCCACGTGTTGTGCTACAAGACAAGTAAGTTGGTGCCACATACTGCAAGAATGTCCATTCACTGTATTGTGAATTCGCTATACATACTGTACAGTTGATTGTCGGTAAGATGTACATACGGACTAGTTGATTGTCCGGAAGCTAGGCATAGTGTATAGTTGATTGTCCGTGATAGCTTTGGAACTGGTGTGTACCATAACATACAACTGCGGCAGGTTTGACTCCAACACGAGGCAGGATAGTCAATGCAGGAGAAAATGCCCAATATACAAACTCACTATATCTCTTTGTCGACGACCACATAATACCTATTCCATAATTATTACTATCGATGCATTCGCTAGTCTATGCCATGATTTTGGTACCTTCACTTCCGTCACCCAGTTTAGTCTCCTATAGTTGTTAAAACCACTTAAAGATCGGGGCACGGTATAAAGTATCCTTTAAAGTATTAAATATATGACATATTGACATGACAAGTATATGTGTGGACCTCTGCAGACGTGACGTTGAGTCTGGACCAGCAGAGCAAGGGCTACGGGCGTGTGGACATCAACTACGACGGCGTCACAGGCACCATCTGTAACGAAGGATGGTCTGACAGAGAGTCCTCCACCGTATGCCAGACCATAGGGTACACCGATGGACGGGTGATGAAGACAGATGTCAACCCCGGGACTGGTCCAGTGTACATGGGCAGAGTCAACTGTCTGCGCGGACAAGACACTTTGTTCGAGTGTAACCACATGGGGTGGGAGAAGTCCGGCTCTCAGTGCAAGGGCCATCAAAATGATGCTGGAGTTCGCTGCTATAATAACGGTGAGCAACTTGTTTTGTCATCCTCCCTGTATGGCCCACCCGAGTGAACATTGTCCGACTTTAAAATGCCCTGATGTTGTCATGGTTTATATTAAACGTGTGTCAGTGTGAGAAAAGTCAATTTGAAATGTTTTGACGATAAAGTAACATGTCTTCTTCATATCTACCAATCTGGGTATCGTTTCTCGAAGCTCTCTTAGCCGCTAAGGGACCATAGCACTCTCTTTGCCGATACCTAATGCATTGCTAAGCGGGTGCTATGGTCACTTAGCGGCGAAAGAGAGCTTCGAGAAACGATACCCAGGTTGTCACCAAACAATGAATAGTGTGTTCCTTTCCACAAAGCTATACTAGTATTCATTACTTGTACACACCCTACACATCGTTCTAGACCACGTCCGAGAAGATGCTCTGCTATATCATCCTAACAATGCTGGCTGTTTTCAGTACGCTTCCATCCGGGTTCACACATGGTGGGGGCGGTGCAGATCTACACGGGCGGCTCGTGGAACATGGTCTGCGGCAGAGTCGGCTTTGACGACAACGAAGCGAAGGTGGTTTGCAGGGAACTTGGTTTTCCCAACGGTGTTGTTCTTCCCGTGGCAGTATTTGGACAAATACGGGCTTCCGTCCAACGTCCAAACTTAACGTGTACCGGAAGTGAGGATAGTCTGCTGAACTGTACCTACGACAAGACTCCCCGAGTGGCTTGTTCTCCGTACAGTATCTCGTACGCTTCCGTGGCCTGCTACAACACTGAAACTACGCAAGGTATGAATATATTGCTTCAACGTTAATATATTGTAGTGTATTTATTGTATTGATCTCGACATGGAATGTTGTTCAAATAGTAGTAATTGGAAGACGGAGTTGTAGTTGGGTATTCTCAATGCCATCCTTCTAACGCCATCAAATATTTTATTATGTCAGAAATAGAGGAAACCACCCGCATTGAACATATATCTTTATTGCATGTTCTCGAATTCGAATGCATTATTGAAAAAGGCAAATTACGTTCGATTCATACAGCAAACATAAATAGTATTCATAAAGTTAGTCTGTTAACCAAAGTGTTATTTACATCGTCTTTTAATTAATTACGTTATTATTATGCTTCGTGGAATTATAAGGTAAATTATTGAAACAGGACCACTACCGATTCCTGGGATTTCAATCCTATTAGCTGAATTGCGTGTTCAACGCTATACCGACTGAGCCAAATAGGTACTCCCCCTGGCCCAGACCAGAAGGAGAATCTTATATTCTACAATTACTAGATCGTCTTTTGATTGTGACTGTTGCAGCTATTCGCTTCACGCTGGAACAAGGGAGCCAGGATGCAGACCAGGCCTACGGTCGAGTGAGAGTCCACCAGTACCAGACTCAAGGCTACATCTGCAACAAATACTGGGATGACTCCGACGCCAAGGTCCTGTGTGCGGAGTTGGGATACGCCGGTGGAATCGCATTCAGATACGCAGGAAGATTCCAGGGTCCTTACTTTGTCAATGAAATCAAGTGTTCTGGCAATGAAAGTAAGGTGGATGACTGTCCAGTGGGAGATGAAGTGTGCAGTTTTGCAGAAGCTGCTGGCGTCGTGTGCTACAACATTGAAGGTGACCAGATAGCTTACATAGCCTCTTATGTGCTTATGAAATCCTACATATCCTCTACCTTGTGTTTTCTAATGAAATACGCCCCCGTCTTGAATTCTCATGTAAGCGTAGATCTAATATACGATTTAAACAATATGTATTCTCATGAAAGGACATACACACATGACTTTAACAATACAATAGTATATACATCAGGAGAGGGGATTGACAAACAGAATGTTGACATCCTGAATTAATATCTCTCCCCAAAGCGTAATATACCAGTATATAACATGTACTATTATATTATATTTAACATTTGCTGTCTCTTGACCAAATCACCAATAGGACAATTGCAATGGGATTAATTGCATGAGAGCTTTTGTAATTGCACGAATTGCACTACTGCTTTTTTAATATGTATGTCATAGTATTTGCATACAATATACGACCATCTACATACCCGCTGTCAATTCTAACAAACCGTGATACATGTATAATCTTGAAAGAGGTTTCTCTTATCTGAATTGTGAACGTTTTAATACCTAGGCCCGATTCCACAGAACAATCGTAGTGCTACAAGAGTAATATCGAAGTTACGATTCTCGTATCGCTACGATCGCCCTGTGACACGGGACACACATAGTATATCATTATCAAGTAGTCGTCGAAGCAGTAGACGGGCAAGCAATCGCATATGCACGGTCCGACATGGATACCAATGGTTTCTGAACACTTCCAGCCCCCAAGTTGAGGTTTTACCCTCGTGGCGGCCAGCGAGGGCGTCTGGAGCTGACTATTAACGGAGAAGTGGGGGCCATCTGTGGAAGCGACTGGACGGACTCGAACGCGGCAGTAGCGTGTCATCAACTCGGATACGATGACGGTGTGGCTATTTCGTAAGTCTGTAGGGGCTGTATGTCAACAGATCTGTTGAATGGTTTTCAAAGAATTATTAATATTGTTAGTTGGTACGCTGAAAGTTTCGTAATGATTTGTTATCACTTATTAATCTCGCATCATGTAATTTCAACTCTGGTTAATAGATGTCTGGAATGTATGCTAATGATGTAATTAACCATGTACTATCCTTGTGCGCGGTATAGTAAACTAAATGTACAAAATGACTTCAAATATATGTCTTGAACAGATATGCGATGTCATTGATGTTGAATTTTATTCAAATATTATATGATGAATGTAATGTTACATACCATTGCGTGTGCAGTATGTCAACGTCCATGTTCACGGTGCATATTTCAGATTTAAGAAGAAGACAGATTCAGTGTTTATGTCCTCCGTGTCGTGTATCGGGAACGAGCGATCATTATTCCAGTGCAAGAACCCGGGCTGGAAGTCGAGCAGCCTATGCACGTCATCAGATGCCGGAGCTTTCTGCTTCAAAGACGGTCAGTAGCCAAGTATAGAGACAAGTATAGTGTTATGTTCAGCTGTTACTTCTTAACAATGTCCATTCCTATAGTAATAGCCTATAACATTCAAGTATTATTATTATAATAATGTATCTGTATTTCGTTTTATGGAAAATATACCACTGTATAAAGAAGTATATTCACGTGTTTGATTATCATTATAAGAAAATACAAAATATTACCAATACAATTAATTAAGCGCTTGTAACCTGTTTAGTCATTTAGCTATATATTAAAACTTCCAACCATCTACAGGCTCTTTGTGGTCTTCAAGAACGTTCAGAAGCAGTAGAACAAGATTCATAAAGCCGAGTCCTGAATTTTGGTAGAAAACTTCCCCACACAATATCTGCTGACCCGTAATATATTTTGTTAATATTCATGTATTTTATACTACCATGCATCATGAAATGTGAGCAAGTAGTGTGTTTCCTGTGCAGTGAAGGTATCCGACGGGTCTGTACGGGAGTCGATGGCCACGGGCAAGGTGTACATGATGAAGCGCGGGCGTTGGCGTATGGTATGTGCGGACAAGTTCGAGCAGCCTGACGCTGACGTAGTGTGTCGGAGTTTGGGTTTCTCCAAAGCCAAGATCCTGCGAACGTCACGGGCTGTCTACAATCCGTTTTACGTCAAAAACCTGGCGTGTCTTGGCAACGAAACGAGTCTGGTTGACTGTGTACACAGCTCTGGAAGATGTCCATATTCCGTGGGGCAAGCAAGAGTGCTCTGCTTCTCTGACAGTCAGACAGACGGTGAGGACACGAGTACATGCTTGTGGCTGGCAATTAGCTGTCGTATCTACTAATAATGGTTGGGTTGGTGGTTTGAGGCGATAGATGTGTGTGTATGTATGGTGGTATTCCATTCGCAGTCCAGGACACGAATTTTGTTTGCACCGTGAATGGAACATCCCGTGCAGTTCATTCACATGAAGCATTGCATTCAAGCTGGCCGACGCCAACACTGTATGCAGTTTGTTTGTGACGTCATACAATTGCTGCTGAACGGGCTACACCACCCCTTGGGCGTGGAAACTTTGGACAGGTCCTGGAGACACCTGTCCCGTATTTCATTCATGTCCAGGGTTGTCTTGGAGGGAGAATGAAACAGCCCATATGTGTGTCTGTGTATGTATATGTATGTGTGTGTGTGTGTGTGTGTGTGTGTGTGTTTGCTTGTGTGCGTGTGTGTGTGTCTGTGTGTGTCTGTTTGTTTGT
>JAUTBR010149326.1:0-18218 GCA_032361205.1 Pseudorimula midatlantica
ATATACATAACAGAAAATATGCATAGTCAGTTGTTAAAATGTTACGGTTTTGCTGCGCGTTGAAGTAATAGCAGCCAGCCAACATCTTCTACTGAATTAATAGCTGCTATAAGTGAATGTGGACACGTTGTTGCTGCGTATTTAACCCCAAGGCCTCCTACGTCTACTTCTAAAACTTGAGAGACATTCCAATGCAAACATCCCCACATGCGGAGTGTTACTGTATATGTGCCCATTGAAAGCTCCAACCCAGCGAGTGTCTGAGAAAGACCAGATTCACATTGCCGCCAGTGTGTTTAAACAGATTATGATTCCAAAGGTTATATGTTGATTAATTTCCTCCGTGTAATATAAGATAACAACCGTTTTGAATAATATCTCATTTCTAATAACCAGGCCAATTGTCAATTATATAATTGTTATATCATTGAGCACCACAAATAAAACCTATTGTACATGTGTTACCATAGAATAACAACATTCACTATATACTTGTATGCAAGTAAAAAATACGTAGATATCGTGTACACTAGCATAAAAGTAGCATAAAAGTATGAAACAATTATCGTGTATTGAACCAGTATATATATTATCAGTGCATTCTAGTATTTAAGGACAAATCTAATCATTTCCAACTATTGTAGCGAACCATCATCGCAAACTGGATTCTATGTCCGATACTCGAATGTCTGCTAGAACTTGAGATGAACTTGCCCTGTATTCGTGAACTTGCCCTGTATTCATGAACTTGCCCTGTATGCATGAACTTGCCCTGCATTCAGACTCCTGTATTTGCGTCAGCTGGGTCCATACGGAGGAATAACTATCAAGTAACGGGCACTTGGTGGACGTTAAATTGTGTTTTGATTTGTGGAGACACATATTGTTTAGCCAATCTGATGAGGGTATCAGAAAGCTGATGTTCTTCTCATTTCTAGACAGATCATCTCTTCCAGTCGTTAAACTGTGGAATACATCTGTAGCGTATGTAAATGTGTCGTGAGAGAGGCTTACATAAGATAACTAGGAGGTGTTCTCAGACACGTTAATGTGTTTGCTATATGCAGGGCCACATGCTTCATCTCGCCGTAGTGAGTGTGGAGGCAGATTCCAGCAACTGTATTCATGTATAAGTCTCTGTACAAACTAGTCTCCGTATAAGTCTCCGTACAGACTAGTCTCCGTACAAGTCTCTGTACAAACTAGTCTCCGTACACGCCCTGTACAAGCAGTGTACAAGTAGCAAGATCAATTTCATATTAACTTGTTGGAATCGATTTTGATGCAGATGTCGCCATCACATAAAACTCCATACCAAGATGGAATTATGGCAAATGTTCCAATATGAATGCTTTACGACGTACATTATGGAATTGAATAAAACTGGAAAACATTGGCCGACATTAATTTCAGTTGATCAAATTATATTCCTGTAATGTTTCCGGATTTAATATGTGTGATCCCTGTAAACCTTCATCAGTTTCCTATATTTCTTGGATTTTAATCAGACAAATGTCGACTTTGAGAACAACGAGAAATCCAGCCATCTTGCATCCAGAAAACTAACACTACAGACAAACTATAGGCCTTCATTTCTATTTAGTGCTATTCCCTGACAGGTCGATGGTGATTTGTGTTCAATAAAGACAGTGTTCTCGACACCTCCGTGATAGATCGGTGGTTAGTTCCTTTGTGACATTATAGAAGGTATCGTTGCCTCCAGATATACCAATACGTCAACGTGTATCTCCCGGTGTCTCGATTTCACTTTGAAAGACAGTATTTACGTTACCAATTACGTAAAATAATAACTTGAACCCCGTTGAAATATTTCTCATTAAAGGGTAGCATCTCTGTTATTTCCAGTAATTGTATTTTTGTACCAGGATTAAGTGGCGTGTACTGTCGTTATCTTGGTGCCTTTTATCACCCGATATCTTGATACGAAAGCAGTATCGCCTGTATCAGACTATGTTTACGGTTGTACTGTTTAGAGACCTATTATCGCCTAAAATGTGAACGTTTTCCTGGATATATGTATACTAGTGTGATCTGAGTGTATGTTCAAAGTTATCTTAGCGACGTCAGAAAATGAGGTGAAAACAGGCATTTTTATGCAATTGACAGTACAAATTATTGCCCCCATAAAACAGGACGGGGTGCGTAGTTTTCTGATGGACTAATTTAATTTTAAATTGGTATTTAAGAATATATAAACCATACCTAATGCATGCCTGGATGTAAAAATAAAAACGCACGGTTCGATTTTCCTAATGTCATTGTTAGACATGTTTACACGATCTCAATGACAAGCAAAGAGAGCGTTATTTTTGTACATCGTGTAGGAAACATAAAATGCTGTAAATATTGAGGGAAATTGTGTTTCGCTCTAACTACATGAAAGGACAGTTTGGCAGTCGGTCAAATCGAAACAAGTGACAGGTTTGGTCACATGATCAATGTCCCGATATGTCATTTTCATTATTAAAGTTTTGGAGCTATTTTGATGTTTATTTTAAAGAAAAATACAGTTATTGCTCCAAGTATCCTCTATAATTATCTTCTATAAGTATCCTCTATTACTTATTAGTAATAACTAGTACAAAAGGTGATCATTATTTAAAATATTCTGTAATCTAAAACCAATTACGAACACAGGTGCGCTATGGCGGGGTGGAGACGATACTGGGCGATAATAGGTCCCTAACCAGTAGATATTATTGATGTGCTTTGTCTATCCATTGTGATGTCAGTGTCCCCATGATGACATTGTGATGTCAGTGTTGCCGTGATGTCACATATGTCATGATACCCATTGTGATTGCGTGACATTGAATTTATACGGAAATATATAATTGAAGAGTGCTAAATGGAAGTTTACCCCCATGTCTTCAGGTACCAAATATATCAACATTCGTCAATAAAAGTAAAATGAATCCTCGGCGATCCCTCGGCGAGCCCTCGGGTTATGCTATTAGAATGGCTCGTATTGACACCCAAAGACACTTGGGTGAGATTCTCAATGTCAAGGTCACCCAGGTGCTTGTTCTCCTCATGCTTGACTGTCCCAGTGAGTATGATGGGACTTGTCCACATCTATAAGGCAGCAGTTTACAAGTAGCCAGATCAATGTCATATTAACTTGTTGGAATTGACCCCCAGAGCGGAATCTGACGTCGTCTCTTTATCCATTCCGCTTCTTAAGGTAGGAATTAGTTGGGATTCCTACAATGCTGGTTATGTGGCACACAGCGAGGAAACCCGTAGTCTGAGCAAGGCAGGGTGGACCTGGAGTCTCTATAGACTCATTAATTACACTCCGGTGCTATCCCAACTGTGGCCATGTAATGCGATATATATTGAATAAGCATGGCTGTGATTTCCGTTAGTATTGAGAAGAAACATATTGAGCTGGTATTGAGCTACGGGAAGGCGCTGATCATGAATGCCCATCTAACCACTCAGTAGATAGGGTACTGTTATGTAAATATATTGAGGATTGATCAGTAAGGTGTAATATGTTTGTGAACAGTTTCATTGCATCAATGTAGTGATAGTAAATACACCCCTTCTAATATACATCCTACATAATACCGTATATATCTTGAGGATATTCTGATTTCAGCTATATTTGACAATTTTGAAAACTATTGTTAAATTGTTCGTTATCTGAAGCTTGTAATATACATATATATACCCATTCCAAAATACATTCTATATACCGTATATTTGAGGATATTCTGATTTCAGCTATATTTGCCAATTGTAATTTTTTTAAACTATTGCTCAATTATTCTTTAGTTGAAGCTTGCAATAATATATAGTATCTCTTGCTTGTATGACTTTCATCTTTTGTCTTAATATTGTTTTCCCTCCTCTTAAAGAAACGGAATATGTTATCCGAACCGTGAAGCAAGTCTAGGTCATGTTACTTTAACCTCGGTGGTCACAGTAAAATATTACTTTAATTCTAGTGTCTGTGATGTCGAAAATTATTTGCATTAATATCCCAAGCAGAATGTCCATCCTTGAAGCTGACACTGAGGAAATGTTCGATCGAGGAATAATCGTTCCCTCTTTAGTCAAATGCCTGTGTTCTATTAGCACTACAAGACAGGAGTAATACCACTCCGACTTGCCTGGCCAAACAAGGGCCGTCTGTGTGTGTGTGATGCAGACATGAAAGGCCACGTCCAGGTTTTCTCTGCTCTGAAGACGTCATATCATCCCAGACCATCACCACCACGAGCTCCTCCATCCTGGGCAGGAAGCTGGGGACATCGTAACCCACTTAACGCGGGCTATATGTCAACCAATAAGCGCACGTTCCAGGAGTAATATCTTGGTGCCGGATGTTCACTTGGAAGAACCGGAAGTTGAAATAGGCAGAGATTGTATAAGAATCGTAACTAGGTTTATTACCACCAACTAGTTGTATGTTTGAACATGTAGTCAGTGATAAAGATTGTATTGTTCCAATAGAAGTTGAAATAGGCAGAGATTGTATAAGAATCGTAACTAGGTTTATTACCACCAACTAGTTGTATGTTTGAACATGTAGTCAGTGATAAAGATTGTATTGTTCCAATAGAAGTTGAAATCTGTCAATATACAATTACAATCTGAGATCGATCGGGATACACATATGAAAATAGACGAAAGAGTAGTTTGTAAATCCACTGCATGTGTTGTGTATTCCGCTACCCGATGTTTGCTCATATACACTTTGTGTCATATTTAAACTATTTGATATTTTCACCGATATAAATACGCAGAAATACCAACTATGTACTGAATATAATAGATGAACTATTCGTGCAGGCGTAATTGTAGAGTATAGCTATACAATGTATACTAGCGATGTGCACGTGTACCAGGTGTGGCTAGATGTGTAGGTCTACTGTAGTTATACTAGATGTGTTACGGAGGTATATTAAATGTCTATGAACAATACTATATTCCATCCTAGTATATTAGTAGGTTCCATATGAAGGTGCATGGCTATCGTGTTGTTTAGAATAGAATAGATTCAGAAGAATATATTTTCGTGTGTAAACGATACCCAGTGAACTAGCAAGTTCTGCCCGTGTGGCGTTTCATGATTACAAAGAGTGCAAATTGCTGAACGACCAGAACATTCCTGAGACAGATGTTTGCACGCTTGGTCTCAGAAGACGAGTTTCTATTTCTCGGGAGCCTGTCTGTTTCCACCATTAGAAGCTATTTCTGTGCCATCATCATCCCATATTCCTTGGCGGAAGTAAGGTCGATTTCATCTTCATCTTCATAGCTAGAAAGCTCTGAAAGAGAAGATTACTGATTTCACTGACTTGGCGTTGATATTAGACCATTTTCTTTTCAATTATGAACATTTAGCGTGTCATAGAGCTTCATCCAACCATTGGTTGAACGTCTGGCTAGATATGTGTATAGCTAGATACATATCTGCGTGTTAGTTACTTTACTCAGAAATTGGATACATTGACCTAAATACTATGACAATAATTCAATAAATATCTGTTCATTCATGTTTGAGAAATATTCGTTATCTTACTGAAATCGGGGCCGTTAAGTTCACACGAACCCAATTAAAGCAACAAGTACTAGGATACCAAATATATTCTTCAGCACAATGTCTGACACCATTCCATGCAATACAATGCATGGACAGCGTGTACGTTATTACTAATGGAAGTACATCTGAATTTTCTAGGGGACTGTTAGGAAGATCCAAACTCCTGTTTCTAATAATGACTGACTAAATAGAGGTGTTAGGTACGGCCACGGCCTGAGACAGTTTTACAGATGTCCGGTATTCTCGTCTTGTTGTGTTGGATATCTTTGGACTATGTTGGATCTCTCTAAATTGTGCTAGATTTCTCTGAGTTGTGCTAGATCTCTCTGAGTTGTGATAGATCTCCCTGAGTTGTGCTAGATCTCTCTGAGCTGTGCTAGATCTCTCCGGGGTGTTCTAGATCTCTCTGTGTGAGATTTCTCTGAGCAGAAGCATGTCGTGACCTGTATCGTGTGACCTCTCTAGAGCTTCGTCTATTCTCAGTGTTGCCAGGTATTGCTTTCAGAGTCTTGTAAGTTCAATTATGAGAGGAATCAGTCTTGATTGTAGCAAATTGCGTCCATATGTAATACTCGTTATCTGGTGTAAACCTTCAACTTTTAGTGCTTATATTTCAGAAAGAAATAATTTATCGTCTCAGCATGTGTCCAGACGGAGGGGTGTGGTAGCTTTCTCTCTACTCGCAATTACTATGCACGTGCATATCAGGACAAGCTACTAATCCAGCAACAATTTAATAAGCATCACGTCATGGCGCACCTGTCTTGGGTTCTCGATGATTTAGTGGGCAATGAAGATGTAATTATGTAAAGGCGCTGAGTACATAGAATAAGCTAGGGTAACTGTATTGGATATGTTTGTATGTAATTAAGTGAATGCTGTGTTGACGGTGTCTAACCATTGATGTGATGTGCATAGAATATCAGTGGTGTTCCAGCATGTTCCAGCGTCGCTGGCTGATGCTTGTAACACCAGCATATGATTGCCGTCACATCCTTGTAACAAAAGCATATGATTGCCGTCTCATCCTTGTAACACACGCATATGCTTGCAGTCCCAGACAGATGCACGTGTAAGTCTGGGAGTCCTCCAACCTCGCCCCGGTACACCGGAGTGCCGCGTTATGAATGACTAATCTAATTGCCAAGCTCTGTCCACAAAGGAAGAAAACCCAAACAGCTCAATTAAGGAGGAATGGTCCGGTACCATATCAATATTGAGACCGGGGCCCGCTAGGCTGATTCAATCAATTGATTACGACCTCCACCGGCAACATGTGCTCCTATTTACATGCCTTTGTCTGGACAGGGGCGTGCCAGTCGGATACCAGTGAAGCATATTGCAGGGGTGTGTAACCTTACTATATTGTATTTAGTACAGACTGATGACAGAACAGAAACCGTTATTCATCGATGCAGGTACCATCGAAATTTGAGATACAAACAGTGTATACTGAGGTGAGGCTGCACGTGCATCTGTCTGGGACTGCAATCATATGCGTATGTTACAAACAGGAGACATTTAAACACATGCGTGTGTTACAAAGATCAGCGAGCGACAATGTATTATAAATGATAACTTTACAAAGTCAGCTGGAGGAATTGCAATGTTAATATCTTATTTCATAAATATGTATGCAAGAGCATTACATACAGAGCGTTGCAATTAGTAGAATATGTACTTCCTGAGCATGCTTCATCACACACAGAGACACACACACATGCACACACACAAGCACACAACAGAATACCTGTGTTAGATATAGCAATATAGACTGCTGTGTTCTTCACGCTACCGAGAATGCTCTACACATATTCACTCAGTATTCACTCAGTTATGTAGATCATCCAAGTCAATTATTACATCCTTCTCATTGTGGCACGGCGAGACTTGCTTCCTAACCACTTAATTCACGGGAATAACGTTAGTCTAAATACTATAGCACACGGGGCTACTATATCAGTCAGGATTGAACAACTGTGTAATACTCTATATTTTGCAATTTAGAGAAATATGGAGAAATATGTTAAGAATTGATATACGGAATGTTCAGTTTAATGCAATGTGAAAATTGAGTCATGAATGGGCATGATGATTGTTCAAAGAAAAACACAATTCCGTGGGCGAAAATATACAATTCCGTGGACAGAAGAAACAATTCCGTGGGCGAAAAGAAACAATTCCGTGGTTTTATTTCAGCATATGATGACACAGAGGACGGCTGAGGAATGCTTGTGTGTGTCAAGTCCTCACTGTCTCCTCATTGCATCTCTGACACCAGATCGATGTGACATCTAGCATTACAGGCGGGGACAATCCTCATCAGCCAGCGTTATTTGGGGGAACCACGGGGTCAAACTCCCTCTGGCAGCACTGATCATATCAGTTTGATTGTGTCCCGAACGGAAATGCCGCGACGAGACGGGAATGTTGAGTGCGAGATTTCGTGGACAACTTGCAGGAACTGAATATCAATCAGCTGGCGTCCACGAACTCGGGTTACTCGACGACTGGTTCGTCCTACGACATATGTCATGTGTCTTCGTACCCTATTAAGGACGCTGACTACAGTATTTGATTATGTTTAATAACTGTCAATGATAGGAGTGCAGTTACATGCAAAGACGACACCAATGACAGTTCGCAGAAGAACTGGTCTGTGCCGCTAATATTTCAGTTTTAATGTTATTGGGTGATAAAAAGTCTCCTTTTCCAACTGTTGTTGTGAATGTCTTCGTATTTACATAGTCCGCAATCTGGGACCAATTTCCTGAAAGCAGAATTATGGAAACATAAAAGATAAGACGAACTATTTATTTAACTTACAGGAACCACACACTAATTGCTTTTCTATAAGATTACTAAGCGCACGGACACATTAGCAGGCAGTATTTATGTATTTGGATGTACGGCTGGACTTATTCTTCGCATTGGATAACGTCAGTAAATTTCCAATTAGTCTCAATTTTCGCAGTTTTTGTTTGTTATGATGCTATATTTAATCCCCTCTTTCATCAGGAAGCTCCACAATCTGTGATCACTAATGTTTCTTCAAACGGAGGTAACGTTCTCGTGGTGGAGCGAACCTGCTGAGATCTTAAACAAACTGAAATCTACGCGACGAGTTCCATGTTAACCTTGGCACGATGAGTTGCGTTTTGACTGACAGATATGTACTTTCTCCAGTGAATGTACGTCCCTAGTTCTCCTGGGCTGGCTGTAAACTCTAAGCTTGTGTCAGAGTAGGATCACCCTACCTGCCCCTCGTGTCGGTGTGTTCATTCTACCTGCCACATGTGTTTCTCGTCAGATGCAAGTGCTCTGTGTTCCCTGTGCACGGCGAGGCGATCAGGAGTCGATTACATATAAGCAGACAAATCGGCGGAACTAGCACCACAAACACGCACCGGCTCGGAGACGTATTTATCTGGAAGGCTTTCTTTACTCTGGGAATCATTCTATGTTTGGACAGGTGTACATTCAGAAACATAAATGGCATTATCTTCCACCTTCGGTTAGTTGTCAGGGACTTCGTAGTTTGATTTCTGGTTTCCACAACAAAGATGGCGATAACTACGCCGTTTGGTGATTAACAAATGTGTTATTGTCTGCTGGGAGACGATGTTGTTGATCATGTTTGCTGTAGGTGACAAGTCGGTAATGTGCGTCCTATTGGCATCACTCGACGGCCGATTGTCTCCCCTTGTAGTCCTGCCGTCCATCAATTGTCTACCCTTGTAGTCCTGTCGTCCATTACTCCGTCTTAGAACTGTTTGACATCAACAATCAACCAATCACTGACTTCACACAACAGGAGCGATGTACATGGGTCTGGGTGTATCGCGTGTATTCTCGCGAACATTTCCCACATTTTCCGAGATCATAATTGTCTATACGTGATGCAATTTAACAAGATTTCGAATTGTTCCACACCACATTTTATCAATAATCCAATGAAATTATTGGACTTTCCCATACAATAGTGCATGTACAAGAACCATACTAACGAATGCGGTGACGATAGCGTGCGGGGATTCCAACGTTTAATGACAATTTTCTATATAAAATTAAAGATCAAAGTAGTTATCTCTGCAAGGACCCACGAGTCCTATCAAGTCCTCACTGGGCAGTTCCTGTACTAAGCCATCTTCAAGCTGTAATTCTTGGACAAATTACATCGCGTGCACGGCAAATTACATTACCAGATTGTCGTTAAGAATATGATGCGTGTAACAAGAAATATGGTGATGTCTTTAGTTATGGACAGTGATAACGATCAAAGACACAAATTATGATTGCAGATGTATGCTCTTTTAAACTGATTTGTATTGCATAGTTTGCTATATATACTTATTGTATTCAATTTAAACTTAATCCCAAATGTGTTTCCTCTCAATATTTACATTAACATTTATCTATGAAAATGTGAACATAATTCTTATTATTAAGCAAGCATATATTATGAATTATGAGTCGAAATTGTGAACAATGGGACAACATTTGTAAAATTAGAATACCTTTTTGTACTTTATGGTTCTGTATCATTAAGCTGATAAACTACATTATGAAAATAGATCTAAGTATACATCAAACGTCACTATTAAACGTGCAATAATGTGTACTTCAAAAGATCTAATTATGGTCGCTTCAAGAGTCTGCCATAAAGGCTTCTGACTTGCTTTAGCCTAAATCCCTGTTAGGCTACTTACACTACTGGGTGTTAAGGGTTAAGACCGTCTTAGCCTATACCTGAACATGCGTATATCAGAGGTATTGATGAGGACTTCATTGTATGGGTAGAAGGTTATATCTGTGTTATCCACTGTGTTCACGTTGATCCAAGACCGATAGCAGAGTTATTCTTTGAAATGTCTGCCTTTGCTGCATAATCGAAGGACAATTAATATTGTAAATAAAAGTCATAGACTGTCTTGAGGTCAGAAAATTAACGTTGGAAAAGAAATTTCCATTTAAAATAGTACATTATAGCAATTGGGAAATGGTAACGCTATTTTTATTCGTTGTGCACCTCAATTTCGTTGTTTAGTTGTTTAGTCGACCTGCTTATTTATGTTTTCATTTCTGATGTTCATCACGTTTTTTTTACATGTCCTGTATTTACATCAAGTTAATACCCTGTCTTAAAGGATCTTGTATCTGCTTACCTGATCTAAATGTCGAATCACTAGTTTATATAATCTGGCATATGCCAAGTTTTCCACACCTGACAGTTCCTCCTCGGCTATCTTAACTCCCAAGCCATACTGATCTGGAAAAGCCTTGATAAAGTCCAATATTATGCTAATATCAACTTCACTAAAAGAATATTCGTTCTCAAAATATGACGATATTACATGATACCTCTTCAGATTTCACAACTAAAATATGCTTTGTGATGCTATTTGTTAATGATCGTTAAGATGGGTTAAGCATGATGTGTGTATATTCGTATACTATTTCTATAGGATATCTTCAGTCAACAGTCGTGATTCTTGTTCACCTGTAGATAAAACCATAGAACCAGCCAACATATACTGTCTTACTGCATACAGAGCAAAGGGAATAGTGCCACTCTATCTCAATGCACCAGTATCGTGTATTTTACGTTACATTGAATATTAATGAGTTATGGCTTGAGGATGATTCATTATTGTGGGGAACATGTTTCGGGTTTCCTTATATATCTGAAGTTTATAGTGGTCGCCGCTGCATGAAGTTCATACTCTATCATTAGGTCAATTGTGTACGTATTCAAATTCATTGACAGCAATTCATCGACTGTTGGACCATTGACTTATAGTTTCATGTCTGTATTAACCTTATTTCTTAAAAGGTTCTCTACACCCATAACGACAGGATCGATTAACCTAATATCTTGTAAGAAATAAATTGAGTCGATGGAGGTTTCTAGGGCCCACTGGCAGATAGGACGAGGCAGGATGAGAAAGTGAGGGTTCGTCGACCAATACGTAATCAATTATCTCCCTTTGTCAGAGTGCCGTGGAATTCCAACTGTTTTAATTACACCCGGTTGTCAAAAATCAATAGGAAGAAATGAAGGGATTTCTTGCGCGCAGATGTCATAGTTTTAAAAGATTTACGCCGTCTGGTTTCGAATAATTACACAGCATTATATCACATATGGTGTAGAATCGTTTTGTTGAAGTTACGAATGAGTATTTAATGCGTGGTTGCATTATGCGTTAAGAATACATTCCTTTTATTTGACCATGTCAAATATTGTGAACATTTTCAGTACGTTATTACACTGCACGTGGGCTTATGATGTGTGTGCCACGAGACAGCACGAGACAGCACGAGAGCCATCTCCATGACTGGAGACCTTTAAGTCTCGTGTACTACCAGAGTTTACAGGTGAATAAATCTCCCAATAGACCAATTACACAGTTCCGAGAGACACCTACTCAGTCCTCAATCAACATCATTGATCATCTTAACCAGCTTCTTCACTTAAAGCAGGCATTTATGATGAGTGACAGGAAAGCGCCATGTTGTACGCGGGAGTCATTACACGGAACGCCTTCGTAAGTGTTCATTAAGGTGGCGTTGTTAAAGATCACGTGACGAACATGAGTCATGAAGCCAATAGCCAATGAGAATTATGACCACGCCAAGATGTCAGTTTAAGGACATCTAACATCCTAAGATATTTCTCATTTCCGGGACAATGCTAATAATGTTCACATTTGTCATTACTTCTTGTTTAATCACTTACGATTTCAATTTTAGCAATGTTCTTTGATAAATAATCGCAGAATCACAAAATAGCAAATATATTTAATATTATTCTCTCATGTTCGATTGCAAGCGTAGTTTTTTAATTATCAATGTATTTTATGATGATTTCTCCAACTGTTCACATTAGATTAAACAAAGTTTGCTATTCTAAATGACAGGCCCAGAACACTGAAAGTGTCAATAAGACCCCATACATGGACTAGTGTCATTTTCTTTTCTATTATGAAACGAAGTAGAAAATTACATGCGGTTTCTCATTTTCTGAAGAGTCCAAGGATCTTTAGTGGAAAATGCATTCCGAAATAAATTAGATTCGTTCAGAACAGCTCAAGATAGTTTAGACGCAATTTGTTCGATCCAAAATTCAGTTCTTGTCCCACTTTTTACCGAGTTTTAAGATCGTGAATCACAGGTAGACTATTACATTACAGTTAATCAGTCATACGACTAATAATAACGTACTATTTTAGCATGACAATTTGGCGTCACTTGCTATGTTTAATATGTTACTAATGTTACTAAGCGATATTTATACAGTACATCAGTAGATGTTCTCTCGTGGTTCAATGGTGCTTGAATATGAAGTAAGGAACAATAAGATCTATTTTCCTATTTCACTCTCCCATAACACTATACAAATAGGACAATTCTATTATTTTCTATCAGTATATTTCTGGATATATATTTGTAATTATTAATATTCAAACTATAAAAATAGGACATTTTTATTATTTTCTGTCAGTATATTACTAGATATTGTTTTTTTCTCTCACCAAAACAAATATATCAATATTCAGACACATCTGTTGACCAATAGAACATCCAATCAGAGGTCACGTTACATAACATGAGCGCCATCGTCAATCTACATCTGGAATCTTTAGAATCCTCTTTCTTGTATCTGTGTTACTTGTGAATATTCCCCATCGTTACGTAATCCAGGACCTGTCCCTGCTGTCGCTGAATAATGTATTTTTTTAGGTACGTCAGCCCACGAGACCTCTGATGCCTGGATTACGAATGGGTTTCGCTGGCTGAAGGAGTCTATTCAGCTCTGATCCATTCCTACTCTGCTTCCATACTATTCAGACTTCAAACAGACCAGGATCTATTTTACTGGGGCATGCAATACCAGGAAATCCGGTGTCTGCAGCGTTGCTGATCCTTCATGAATGATGAATCCTATCGTCATTAATTTACAAATGTCGCTCTTTGCATTACGACTAATTTGGGATCAATTCATATTTTCAACAGGACTGTTCCTGCTTGGTAGTTACCATTGCATTGCTGATCAAACATTGTCCATCAACGATCGTTATTGACGTTTGGATTATGGTGAAATTTAAATAGCTTAATGTGTATTGTGTGTGCCTCACAGCTAACATCCGTTCTTTTTCTGATCAGTTTTCCAAGAATGCAAATAAACCTAAAATATATCATTTCGTATATGTATACCTCCTGACAGTGATTAGTAACTACAGCCATTGTTACAGTAGTCATGAGGATAAGTTTATCTTTATATATTTACAATTTAGTATCTACAAATAAAATATATGTCAATTGTGACAAATTCCAAGCATATGAGCCACCAAGTGTATGTCTTGTTTCGCATCGCGAGTCATCTTTATCAACGGAACGTCTCTCGGCGTCAACTCTGTTCCACGGAACGTCTCTTGGCGTCAACTGTGTTCCGATGCATACAGCATCACGGCACTCTCCACAACTCTGATGTTCGTCCACATCATTACAATCGCCGCCCAGGACAAACATGTCCGTCAAGATCCACAGATAGCCGCCATCTTTACGTTAGCATCCGTTGGTCCATCGTCTGGCACGTTTTCACTTATCTCCACTTGATATGGACGCTGTGACGACGACTACGATGCTGGGTGACAGTGGGGGTGATTAGAGCCGGATCTCCGGATGACTGTCAGCACGGAGGTGGCGCTCACGTCTCGAGTAGTTCCTGGAGATGTACGGACCGTCCACCAGGAGATGTGGAGCAGAGATACAGCAGCGCGTGTCCACGTCTAGTTGACATATGTATATAGTGTAGACCCTACCTCGGCTGTCCTGTCTGACAGACTGGAGGATAAACCCGTGTTCCTAGACATACATACCGTGAGATATAACCCGGTGATAGACATATAGCTTTGACATAGACATTAAGTGCTATTTACATAAGAGGCAAATCAGACACCGTACGTCCTTTTGTGTCCAGTGGGTTCTTCGTGCTATGTACTTCGTGCTATGTACTTAGCATATAAGACCCATAAACCCAGTGGGTTCTTCATACAACGTATGTAATTATGTACTTTGCATTTATGACTCATAAACCGAGTGGTTTATTCATACAACTTTGTGTAATTATGTACTTAGCATATAAGACTAATAAACCCAGTGGTTTCTTCATACAACGTTGTGTAATTATGTACTTAGCATATAAGACTCATAAACCCTACAACTTGTGTGTAATTATGTAAATAGCATTTATGACTTCATACAACTTGTGTAATTATGTACCTGACAGATATGACTCATAAAGCCAGGTTGATATTACTCTACATCAGTTCTCTTGGAATCCACTGAAGTTATTCAGCTGTTATTAAGGATTTCTAACATGCACATGCGGAAGATCAAAGACACGAGCCATACTTCTGCTTTAATTATACTAGTTTAGGGTCATCCTCGAACGATAGTATTTATATTGTGTATTACCTATATTGGAGTATGAATGAATGAATGAATGTCGCCTTCTCAGAAGACAGTCATTAGCTAAGAAATGCAGGTGAATAATCCTCAATGTATAATAGTCTTAGTATATAAGAGGAAATGTGATCTGTCAGGTTGTCATCTGCTATGCCGTGATCTGTCTACCGGAAGTTCGGTACGATGTCGTGTGATCTGTCTACCGGAAGTTCGGTACGATGTCGTGTTGTCGTGTGATCTGTCTACCGGAAGTTCGGTACGATATCGTGTGATCTGTTCGGCTGCTGTATGTCTTTCAGTATTGCGTGGGCACACCACAAAATCCAACATTGAAATCCAGCTACATCCAAGTGGAAAATGAAATTGTCATATTTTCTAGTGATCACACAATCAATACTGTGCCATCTACGATGAATAGGAGGTAGAAATGCGACTTAACTCGCCGGAAATGTAGCAATGTGTGCATTGTGCGGCAATTAGTAAGATTGAACCATTCAAGACGGTTACGTGTTCACACAATTTAAACGAAACGTAAAAGTTGATATTGAATGATTCCTATTGCGGTTTATCTTGGTCTCCTATTTAAAACTACGAAGCAAACACAAATTATTCGTACTATTTATCGCATGTTAACGGACACATATAAAATTATATAAATATGATAGACCCACGATCTAGTCATGTTTGGCACCTGTAGAGACGAGAATGCAGCATATTCGGTTTATTAGATTATGGGTAATTGTCATCTGTAGGCAGAATAATACTGGCATGCTAATGAATATCTAGGAATGTCCACATATATATGATCAGCATTACATGGATCGGAACTATTTGTCCAGACGTCCATCCCTGCGCGTAGACTATACTGCGCCTCATTAAATGGCGTTGGCAATATTACAGGTATTTGTTTGTTATACAACGTAGATTAATTCAGTGCATTATGTTATGAAATACGTTCGATCTTTACACGTGATGAAGTGACGATAAGAAGGATTATATGGCACGTGAACCCAATAGATAAACTTAACCTGTTCATCTAAAGTCTCTAAAGCGATCTATAAGTAAGCAGACTTTATTTATATCACTTCCTAAAGATGCCTTAGACACCTCCGCGTCTTCTGCCGATACTATCTTCTTAACTACTGTCTATCGTTACATAAATCGATCGGCATCAACTTTCTACCGATGCTCTAGGATAGTGTTTGATTTTATCTGCGCCATAATGCCAGTCGTGTGGAAAATGTAATCGTAGTTTGCCACTGCTAACAACATTCGTCAATACCGTGGAATAAAAAAATCCCGGTCACTCCGATTTCCTTATGACCGTGTGCGAGATGAAATGAAAATATTGTCTAAAATTGAAGATGGCAGCCACAACATTGAAATAACCTCGCCGGCGGGAATATCACACAGCAATCTTTGAAGCAAACTTAGATGTATAATTGTTCCACGAAAAAATAATAGCACATAGTTTAACGATATTGACTATCACGTCAGTGCCGAACCGTCTCAAGTTGTTGGAGATTAAACAGTTATTTCTTGATGAGCTTGGATATAAAGGAGGGCCCCCAACGGGAAATTGCTAGTGTGACCCGAAAACTCCACCAGGAGATGTGCTAGATTATATTAGGCCAGGACCTATTGAAAACTCTGAGATGGTTTATTTGAGCAGATAAATGATGTTCATTACTTGGCGTATGTTACAGAGACACCATCAAACCTCCACTCACAAAGAGTTCCAATTTTCAGCCATGAGCAATAGGCAGTCATGTTTGTTTGCCAGTCTCCAGAGTCTGTCTGTCATTGAAGTCAAACCCATGTATCATCCAGATCACCTGTACACGTTAACAAACATTTTCTGGTGCTGTATAATACGTGTTCGGAGTTCTAATGATGTCGTCTGCCAAATAATAGCCTTCTTGTATTAAAAGTATCAAGTTTATATATATATATATAATTTGATATCATATATTTGTTCGTCAACATGTTATTAAATATACCATTGAATAATTCGACTGTTCTGTCATGAAAGGAGCGCATTTTGAGTCATACAAGGGGATGCCGCAATGAATAGTTATATTATAGGTGGGCGTCTCTACAGAAGAAATGTATACGTCACTATAACATGTGTAGCGATCGCTATTCAGTAGGTAAGCGTAATTATTTAGGGGGAAAAAAATCAAGAATCGTCCACTAGATACGAGTGATTACGGAAGATACTCGTATGTCATAATCATAGTGTAATTAATGTTCACATGTCCGAGCTTCAGCTACATTCTATATGCCTGGTTCGTCATTGTCAATCGTTCATCGCACATGTAATGTAGATCTATGTGTGTATGTGTTGTAATGTAGTGCATGTATTATATTACGTCGTAAATTTACTACTATTGTAAACTATCAATTCTCGAAATAATCTATAAACCAACTCTAATCTCCAACTCAAAGAAAAGATTTGCAAAATTTAGTTTATGGTATTGTTGAATATCACGCTAAAGTCGCATACATCGTTTGATCCAAATTTTGAGTACAAGTCAAATTTAACATATAGCAATTATTCACGAAATAAGCTCCATATAACGTGGAGAAATACTCATAAATATTACTTGTTGAAATGACTGAGTGATCTTCATAGATAGCTATACTGTCAGCACATGGCTGATTACACCACTATGATTGTAGTGTGCGCCTAGAAAAGTGGCCATTAATATCTTGTTATTGCGATAGCCGCGTGACTGTGCTCTCCGTACTTCCGTTTCCGGTACCGCGAATACTGATTCATGGTTTGTTACGGAACCCATCAACCTATTCACCAAAGACTTGATTTCATATGTAAATCAGAGTATTATCGGTAATTGCCCAGTGTATGCTTTCATATGATTTACTATCTTGATCATCAAGGGCTGTTATTGTCAAATATGTTTGCTCTGCATTTGCGGTGACGTGTAATTGGTCCGATATGAGATTTAACTATGACAGATTGACTATATCATATCCGCAATGGCAAATTATAATCCATCAACCCGTAGTGATGGTTCTGAATCGTTGACGTCGAAGTATCATGTATAAAGTGACTTTTCTGTAATAAAACGCATGCATCAGATTATCTAACATATGGTACCTCACACCGGTTTCGTCTCCAATAGTTTGATAATAAATTGGTGTTCAAGTCATG